>SNQJ01S0010938.1:189660-220459 GCA_010110895.2 Picea sitchensis
AGGTATGTACATTGTATACTGACTCTTCTATCTCGTTATCTTATACATGATTGGATACAACACTGTGGCATCATAGGATTGGACACATGAGTGAGAAGGATTGGACACATGAGTGAGAGGGGGATGCAGATACTTCACAAAATAAATTTGTTTCTATATCTTAAACAAATTGATTTGGATTTCTGTGAGCATTGTGTTTATGGAAAACAAAAGAGAGTCAGATTTCTCAAAGTCAGAAAAGAAAAGAAGAGTGAAATTTTAGAGCTTGTGCATACATATGTATGGGGACCAACTCAGGTATTATCTCTTGGTGTATCTCATTATTATTTTACTTTTATTGATGATGCAACTAAAAAAACTTGGGTTTATTGCATTAAAAAAAAATATGATGTTTTTGATACTTTTAAGAAATGGAAATCTTTAGTTGAAAATGAGACATGAAAAAGGTTGAAGTGTCTCAGATCAGACAATGGAAGTGAATATTGTAGCAAGGAGTTTGATGATTACTTTTCATACCATGGTATTCATAGAGAGAACATAGTTCCAGGAACACCACAAGAAAATGGTGTGTCAGAAAGGATGAACACGACAATCATGGAGCGTGCAAGGAGTATGAGATTTCATGTTGGTTTCCCCTTACAATTCTAGGCAGATGTTGTAGATATTGTTGTTTAATTAATAAATAGAGGACCTTCAAGCTATTTGGATGGTGGAATTCTAGAGGAGGCATGGACAGGTAAAAAGGTACACTATTCTTTTTTGAAGACTTTCGGTTGTGAAACATTTGTCCATATTGATAAAGAAAATAGAACAAATCTTGAGGCAAAATCCAAGAAGTGTACCTTTATTGGATATGGTGTTAATGATTTTGGTTATCACTTATGGGATTATGAAAATCACAAAATCATTATGAGTAGATATTTTTTATTCAATGAGAAGGTCATGTACACAGTTCAATTGCAGGGAATGATACAATAAAAAGAAAAACCAGAATACACAGTGCTTGATGAGATCACTGAAAAATAAATTCCAAAGGTACCAAAAAATCAAAATGTACAACAACAGGAGCAACATGTACCTCAAACTCCTGCAAGTGTTGTTAGAAGATCTACCAGGTTAAGTAGACCCCTTGAACGATACTCTCCTTCATTGTATTATTTATTGTTGACTGATTTTGGTGAACCAGAATGTTATGAAGAAGCAATGCAGGTAGACACAAAAAAGAAGTGGGAGAAAGGTATGAAAGAGGAAATGGATTCCCTGGTAGATAACTATACTTGGGATTTGGTTTAGTTTCCTACAGGAAAAAGAACATTGCATAATAAATGGGTTTACAAGTTGAAGGAAGAAGATGGAGGAAAAAAGAGGTGCAAGGCTAGACTTGTTGTAAAGGGGTTTGCATAAAAGAAAGGTATAGATTTTGATGAAATATTTTTGCTTGTTGCTAAAATGACTTCATTTAGGACTATTTTAAGTCTTATGGTAGAAGAATATTTACATCTTCAACAGTTAGATGTAAAAACAAATTTTCTCCATGGGGATTTGAGGAAGAGATTTATATGCAATAACCACAGGGGTATGAGGTCAAAGGAAAGGAGAATTTGGTATGTAGGATGAAGAAGATCTTGTATGGCCTAAAGCAAGATCCAAGGTAGTGGTATTTTAATTTTGATAGGTTTATGACATAAAAAGGCTATAGTAGATGTCATTTTGATCACTATGTTTATTTTAAAAGGCTAGAAAACGGAAGCTATATTATCTTTCTATTGTATGTAGATGACAAGCTTGTTGCAGGGTATAATATGCAGGATATAAATGTTCTCAAGAAGAAATTAGATAATTCATTTGTGATGAGGGATTTGGGTGATGCAAAGAAAATCCTTGGTATGAGAATAACAAGAGATAGGAAAAATCGCAAATTGACATTGTCTCAGGGTGAGTACATAGAGAATGTGTTGGAGAGGTTTAGAATGCATAATGAAAAATCAGTTAGTAAACCTTTGGCCATACATTTCAAATTAACTAAGGAAATGTGTCCCAAGACATAGGAGGAGATACAATACATGTCCAGGGTCCCTTATTCATCAACAGTTGGCAGCTTGATGTATGTGATGGTTTGCACAAGACCAAATATCGTACATGTAGTGGGAGTTGTGAGCAGGTATTTGAACAATCCAGGTAAAGAACATTAGGAGGCATTAAAGTGGATTCTCGGGTATTTGAGAGGTACTGCTACTCATGCATTATGTTTTGGAGGTTCAGACACTATTCTACAGGGATATGTTGATTCATATATGGTAGGTGATTAAGATAGCAAGAGGAACACCACATGGTATGTTTTTACTATTGGTGAAATAATATTAAGTTGTATTTGGAAACTTAAAAAGGTTGTTGCACTTTAAACAACAGAGGAAGAGTATGTTGTTGCCACAGAGGCTAGTAAAGAGATTATTTGGTTACAAAGGTTTATGGAGGAATTGGGAGAGAAGCAGGAGAATAGCAAGTTGTATTGTGATAGTGAGAGTGCCATTCATCTTGCAAAGAAATCAGACTTCCATTCGAAGACTAAGAATATACATCTTAGGTACCATTTCATATGATCCATCTTAGAAGATGGACATTTGAAGTTGGAAAAGATAAACACTAGCTAGAATCCTGTAGACATGTTAACTAAGGGAGTAACCAAGGAGAAACTAAGTTCCTGCTCAATTTCAATTGGTCTTCAAGAATGAAGGTGAAGATGAGAAATTTTCCAAGTCCAAGAAGGATCATAGTCCAGAAAATACAACAACGATGGAGTTGTTGAGATCAGTCTCCAAATGGGAGATTGTTGGTTGTGGAGCATGATTACCTTCCTGATTCAAAGGCCTTTTTTTTTAGTCATGTTTATACCCCATGAAGACTTTACGTCCCAGAAGAATGTACACTCCTTCACGCGGGGGCTTTCCCCCCCTGCGGGGTCCGAGGGCAAGCGGGCCCCCAGCGGGGGTTTGGGGGTGAAGACCCCGAAGGAAAGTTTTCCTTGTAAATGTATATTGTAATTTCATAGTAAATCTAGACTATTCATTATAAGGTCACAGATTTGACGGTAGAAGTTATGTTAGGTTTTTTTTCCCTATAAGGAAGCCCTCTTTTATGAGGGAAATGTATTGCGGCTATGTATCATTGTGAATATTGTATTCAGAGTGAGGATACCATGAGAGAAAGAAGAGGAAGTTACAACAAGTGTGTTGTAGGTTCTATCCCTTCATTTTCTAGATAATAATAAAGGAAGGACCTGCTAATTTCTCTGGTGGATATAGCCCACACTAGGTGAACCACATATATCTGTGTCTCTATTGTATTGTGTTTCTTCTGTGTTTTATTTTATTTCTTCACGATCTTGTTTTTTAACAATAGTAAAAACTTAACAGGGGGTGACTCTTGAAGTTTGGAAAATACTACGTGAGTGAATACAAGTTCTATTTTAATTCTTTCAATATATATTTCATTATAATGGTAAATAATGGGGGTAAGGGACTTAAAGTTATATGGGATTTTTTTTTTAATTATTGATATATTTTTTTGTAACAAATGTTTATGTTTCCAAAAGGGACTATCAATAATTATAAATCAATTTACCATAATGAGACTATAAAATTAAGAGGAGGACATGGTAAATTCTTAAAATATGGATAATTTTTAAATTCCATGAATGCGATGATTTTGAACATTTTTTACCAAGNCCCCGGTTGGTGATAATGGGAAGAGGCCATGATGGGTATGAGATACAAGAATTCCCCTGAATAAAGAATAAATGATGACTTAACTAGTTGCCAACCATAAATCTTAATAGGAGAACTTTACAAAGTGCAGACTAGGAGGTGAATAAATCTAAGAGCATATTGGATATGAATCTATACTAATGGTGCAAGTGGGAATCAATGATCAAGGAAACATAGTAAATAAATTGGGTTGAATTAGACTCAAGGACCATGATGACAAAGTCAACTAGATATTTTGAGATGGGACTCGAGACTACATAGGACCTATGAGATGGATTGTCCTAGGTTTCATTATATAAATTCCCTAAACAATATGGGAGAAAATAATAGCTTCTTAAATCTATGAAGATATGAAGCATTGTGAAAAATTGATGATCAAACAAAATGTTTCATAAGACATAGTTTTTTTTTTCCTTTTATAATATATATATATATATATATATATATATGTTGCAACAAGGAGACAAGAGCTATACATGATCAAGTTGTTCTAAACAATGGACAAGTAACATGATAGTATATGGGTGTCGATAAGGAGGGAACCTTGGGTGCGTCTCCTTGGAAATAGTGGTAAATGGAGGTTTTCATGTAGATAGGGATTCAACACATGGATGAAGTGAAATATTGGGTTCAACAACATGAGTGAGAAGGAAAGTATTGAACCAAATAGTAACTATTAGGGATCCCATTGGGTAGAGGTCAAAAAATGATAAGAGAAAAGTATGAGGCTTATTATGAAATAAGAGACTATGAAGGTTTCTAATCCTATTGAGAATGGGTGAAATGGGTGCCAAGATGCAAAGTGCACTAATTTAATTAAACCCATGTGAAGATGAGTGATGTCATTTGATGAGTGTAAGAAAGAAACTTAGAGTGGAAAGGAAAATCAATGGAATGGGGTGGAACCTACGACAAATTCAAATGGTGGGAAAATTTCTAAATGCATCGTTTATAGAGGGTAATAATATGCATATGTTCCAATGTAGTGAATATATTTGAAGTGGAACCATTGAATTTGTGGTAAATGGAAAACATACTTGTAGTGTATCTAGGGGGGTAATAAGCCTTCTCACATTTATTATTCTCACACTATTACATACGCATTATTTAATAAAAGTGTCATCCATAAATATAAATACATGGCCATATATCTATTATTATTCTCCTTGGGTACATCCCTAGGCACCCCCTAGGTACACTACAATACCACGTGAGGCAATACTTAACACACATAAAATAGAACACTTGGTGTAAACGTGCTCAAAAAACAAAACAAAATAAAATGTGTACAATGCAAGATACCAGATATATAAAATATACAGAACATAAATAAAATGCTAGAAATGGCAGAATAACAGTATAATATCCAGCATAATATTCACAATACACAAAAATGATACACGAAATAGCAATAGAAAAGCACTTTGATTCAGAAAGCAATGTTCACAGGCCTCTTCGAGGGGGCAACCTCCAGTAGAGAAGCACTCTGTTACAATAATCTCCAAGCTAGGGTTCTCATACCCTCGCCTCTTATTTATACTAAATATGTCTATTAAGAGAAGCATCTAGAGGAAGATCCTTCTAGAAGCGGAAGCTTCTATTAGAAAATGTGTACAATGCAAGATACCGTGATATATAAAATATACGTAACATAAATAAATGCTAGAAATGGCGTAATAACAAGATAATATCCAATATAATATTCACAATACACAAAAAATGATACACTAAATAGCAATAGAAAAAGCACTTTGATTCGTAGCTAATGTTCACAGTCTCTTCGAGGGGGCAACCTCCAAGAGAGAAGCACTGCTAATAATCCTCCAAGCTAGGTTCTCATAATTCGCCTCTTTATTGCTACTAAATATGTCTATTAAGAGAAGCATCTTAGAGGAAGATCATCCTTCTAGAAGCAAAAGCTTCATTAGGTCTTCTTATATCCTACTTTATTCTATTTTATTGAAAGGTCTTATTAATATTGACCTTATTACATCCAAATACATTAATTGATTCACCTATGTGCTGTTTAGGACCTTAACATGTCCACCCCTTTAAAAACAACCTTTTCCCTCAAGGCTTGAGATGGAAACCGTCATAATGGTAGTCGGTTCCCAAGTGGCATCCGAGCCGTTCCTTCCAATCGTACTAGCACTTCCTTGATGGTTCTTTGATCGCCATGCTCACGCTTGGTCCAAAACTACTGGTCAGTAGCCAGATGGATCTTTCTTCAGCTAACTCTCGAAGGCTGGTTTGAATTTGGCACCGGTTCCAATCAATTCTTCAAGCATGAAACATGAAACGGATGTAGTCAATCGACCGGGCGAGCTAACTATGTAACTTAATCCACACTTGAGAACCGTAAGGGGCCATAGAATTTGGTGCTATCTTCGACAATGATCGCCTTGAGGAAGTTTGTTTATGGTTGCACCAAAAACACTGGATCCTCTCGCAGAATTGACGCTCGCCACCCTTTGATTCCGCTTTTACCGCTTCATTCTATTATGTGCCATGACCAAGTTCTCTTTGGTGGTACCGGCGATGTCCTCTCGAATCGTAAGTGTTTGGTCAACTGCCCGGACCTCGAGGGTAAATCTTAGTATGAGAGAACCGAAGGTGGTTTATGTCCATATAATCGGGCTTCAAAAGTGAGCCATGCGGTGGCTATACAGGCTACGTAGTGTTGTATCATCATTCATCTAGGGGTAACCATTAGGCCCATTGGTGTTGTTTTTCGAGGCAAAGCACCTTAGATATGTTTCCAAACACTTGCTGGATTAACTGCTTGGACCCCATCCACTGGGGATGATAAGTCGAGATGAGATACCGTGTGCCTTGTAGCTTAAAACAATTTGTCAAAATTGCTTGTGAAAGTTGGGTCTCATCGGGGAACAATAGAGGCGTATGCCATGAAGATTTAAGACCTGGTCCATGAAAATTTTGAGCCACCGCGATGTTAAATGTGGGGAAGAGCACAAAAATGAGCATAGTTGGAGAGGCTATCCACCACCACCATTATGACCGATTTATCCCCCGATTTGCAAGTCTCCGCACAAAATCCGATAGAGATATCCTTCCAAACAAGTGTGGGAATTGGCGTTTCGAGGGTGCCCGAGATTTGACTATTTCTCCCTGTTTGCTGACACACCCTCACATTCAACGACAAACTCACGGATGTCCTGTTCCATACCACCCCAGAAAAAGAGCGCTTGACTTTGTCATATGTTTTTGTGAACCCCGAGTGCCCCACCGTGGGTGTATGAAGCCCGAGCAATCGCGGGATTTGAAGCTTGATTAAGCCTACTTTAAATACGCTTTACCTTTGTATTGAATCTCATCTTGGAGCTAGGAGTATCCTAGGGGAGCTAGAGCCTTATTCTACAGTTGCTGGATCATATGAAAACTTGGGATCTTGAAGACATTCCTAGCACACAACTTGGAGCCAATCAAGTACAAAGAAGGAAAGAGGCGTAAAGATTATCCTTCGGCTTCATACTTTCTGGAACAACGCATCCCCAACACATTGTATGCCCTTTCTCCCTTCTGTAAAACATCCGCCAATCATATCCAAAGAGCTTAGTCACCATTTTTGTTGTTCCTGTGATGGGTGTTCTATTGTTCTAGAAAGTACTTGAGGTTTTTATGGTCTATCTTAATTTGGAAGCATTTCCAAAATATTTACACCACAACTCAACAACATGCGTAATCGCCACCATTTCTTTCATAAATGGGTTTTCCCAGACTTTTCGCATTAGCTTGTTTGCTAGTGAAGGCCAAAGGTTAACCCTCTTACATAAGGACAACAACAATTCCTTTCACTGAAGCATCACATTCCAACACGTCTTATGAAGCTCCGGAAGGGCTAGAACTGTAGTGGTGCACATGGTCGCCTTCAAGTTTTGAAAAGCTTGAGCAACAACCGGAGTCCAAGTGAGCATTTTTTCGGTGAGGTCGTGGAGGGTGATGGTAATATTTCCATAGTTCCAACTAACTCATGATAATACCTCAGGAGGCCCAAAAATCCACGCAATATTTTGAGAGTATTTGGTGCTGCCAGTCTTGCATAGCTTCAATCTTCTCGGGTCCGAATTCTCGACGCCATCCTTTCCCACCGATGACCCAAGTATTCTACTTTCTGAGGCACCAAAATCGCTATTTGGACTGCTTCAGAAAAGTCGGTGTCGAAAGAGGATATGGAGAACTTGATCTGCATGAGCAAGATGGTCTATCCGTGTTTTTCTATATGATATCATCAAAGAAAACTAAGACAAAATGATCTGAGAAAAGGGATGGAAGACATGGTCTATGAGGCTCTAGAAGGTGGAGGGGAGTTAGCACAAGCCAAAGGGCATGACCAAAAACTCATAGTGGCCCCTCATGAGTGCGAAAGGAAGCATTAGGAATGTCCTCCTCTTTCATAAGTATCCAGTGGTACCCTGTTTAAGATCAAGTTTGCAAAAGAATCGGCACCACCAATTCATCCAAGGTCAATAACATTGTGAATGGGAACTTGTCTTTGATGGTTAGTCGGTTGAGAGCACGGAAGTCGTGACACATTCTCCAAGAACCTTCTTCTTCAATACACCGGAGAGGAGTAAGGGATCGTACTAGGATAGATGATGACGCCTACAGTAAGGAGTTCCCGGACCATTTTTCAATTTCATTTTTGTGCAAAGGGGTGGAAATATGGACGAATATTGGGGGAAGGTCGCTTGGGACAAGGGGAATGGAATGATCATGGACACCGCGAAGGGGAGTCCCTGGGGAGTGGAAAATATTGCCGATGTTTAGAAAGGAGGGCTTGAGGTCTTGGGGTTAATCGGTGGTGTCTCTATGGCTTGTATGATGGGAGTTGGGCAATGACACCATAATGACCTTTTTGAGAAGTTTTTCCATGAGATGAGAACCGTGATGATCTCAGTGAAGCAACAAAGATGCCTTGAAATTTATATTGGTGGCCTCCTTGGTTGAATTGCATGGTTAAGTTCTCAAAATCCATGAGAATGGGACCCAAAGTCCTTAGCCAATTCAAGACTCCAACACAATTTCTCTAACCCCATGTCAATAGAAAACATATGGATTTGAGGTGGTAGTCACTCATTTGAGATGTACATTTTCACATCATCCACCAAATTTCATAGAACCACCATTGGCAATCATGATTTGAAATTGTTGACATCATGGATGTGCTAAATGGGTTTCTTGGGCAATGCGGGCGATGAATAAAATTATGGGCACTGCCACTATCAACTAGAATGATGACCTCGCTGTTTGATGTAAGGGATTAACTTGAGGGTTTGGGGCAGAGAAGCCGTGAGAGAATTGAGGGAAATAATCTACCTTAATTCTCGAGGGTCGAGGAGTGGGATTATGTCGATTCTGGTGAATCGGCAATGGGGAGTGTCAACATTTCTTCCTAATATCCTCGTAGGATGGCCATAAAGAGATTTTTGTCTCACATTTGTGGCCATGAAATATTTTTCATCACAATTATAACAGAGGGCCTTTGAGCTTGGATGCCTTCATCCATTTCACCATGGTCAATTTTTGGATTTTAATGGGGCGAAGGGAGTAGTGGGCTTTACTGGCTTAGGGCGTGATAAATTGAAGGCTTACGGTTTTGAGAGAGGAAACAATTTGTTGTGCTTCTTTAGCTTTTTGGTGTAGCCTCCCACCCAAGTCGTAGGTTCATCCATGAGGACATGGTCCCTAATATCCTCCTTGAGGTCATTGATAAAACACTCTTTGAAAAAAGGCATCAGACATGACCTCTGCCAAAAAAGACGATTAAATGCAAACTATGAAGTCTTTGACCTGGTGGCTCCCATTGCTTCCAATTTTGTCAAACTTAACCAAATGGTTGGTGTCGCGTCAAAAAGCCGCTCATAAAGCCTCGCCAAGAACAAATTGGGTCCAAGTAATATATCCTTGATCTGGAAGTTTTTCCATTACCACCATTGCCGTTGTTCTCGATCTAGATGTGGAGAACACCATATCATAGTTTGGCCAAGCCATATGTAATGTTGTAGAGAGATAAATAATGTTCCATTTGTGTGACCCAAATCCGCAGGGTCCTGTTTAACAAATTTGGTTACATCCACCGCTGCATATCCCTTTGAAAGTGATGGGGGTTGAAAGGAATGCTAAGAAGTTTCACCTTAGTCTTTTTATGCCTCAAGAAAAGAGTCATCCGTAGGGATTTTGAGTTTGGTGCAGAGTGATGCAAAAACGGATTCAAGTCAAGTGGTCGGGCCTTCATATTTCTGACTTCCGCCATTGCGGACCTAATCACTACATTTATGGAGGCATTTATGGAGGCATCACGAGGGGCAATAGTAGCACTGAAAGTTGTTGGCATTTCTGGTTGGGTCCTTGCTGAAACCAAATTGAAAGGTGCTGGAAGAGAGAATCTAGTCTCTACACGGGTATGTAACATGACGATGGGTGAACTGAAAGGTAGCTGCATGTGGGTCAAAAAATTTTTGGTAGAAAAAAAATGATGTATGGATGAATGTGATAAGGAGAAGAGATGATTCAATGGAATAGGTCTCAAATAATGGTGAAAAAAATTCCGACTTTTTTTTAACAACAAGGGTTATAATTATCCTAAGAATGTTGCGCTAAAATCCCTCAAATTAACTAGAGAGTGTCACTTAGTTAACGCCAATCACGATGTGTCAATAGATCTCACTGGCTTAATTTGTTTATGTTGTTGTTTATGTTCTGCAAGGTATTGAAGGCCCTTACAGACAAGGGTTTGCCCTCCGCTATAGCTCTCCCGACATACATGCGTGGTCCAACAGTAGTACTCGGCCCAATATCTTAGGGCACTAACTAAGGAGGATAGACCATTCTTATCCTGTATTCACCGGACTACCTGTGTGTCAGAGAGTATCTTAGTGTTGTTCTTGCGGACACCATATAGCCCCAAGGCCGATAGGGTTTATCTAAAGAGGGCTTCAGGAATCTAAGCCGGTCCGTACACAAGTGTTGTCCTGGACAGCACCACCGGCGGGTACCCACAGCTATAAGGGTGTAATAACAGACAAAAAGCGCTTAAGAACCACACTTGTATTTCCTCGTATGAATCCTCAATTGGCGGGTTTATGCAAAATTACGATCTCCTCAGGGTTTAAAAGATGCTCTGGACACGCCTCACTGAAAAAATAATCACAATTCTCACTAAGGAAAGTGCCTCGATACCACTTGCAAGATACCGCATATATAAAATATGCAGAACAAAAAAAATGCTAGAAATGGCGTATCAACAAGAAATACCTCCTCCAGTATAATATTTAATAATACAATGTAAATGATACACTAAATAGCAATAGAAAGAACTTTGATTCAGAAAGTTCTATTTATATTCTTCGAGGGCAACCTACCGAAAGCAACGCCTGCTACAATAATCTCCAAGTTGGTTTTCATACCCTCGATCTTTATTTATACTAAATATGTCTATTAAGAGAAGCATCTAGAGGAAGATCCTTCTAGAAGCGTAAGCTTCTATTAGGTCTTCTTACATACACCTTATTCTATTTTATTGAAAGGCCTTATTAATATTGACCTTTATTACATCCGAATACATTGATCTACCTATGTGCGGGTTAGGACCTTAACATACAATGTACACATGTCTTCCACCAAGTGTGGTAGAGGATAACAATATGTGGTGATATTGTATGGGAAACATATACAAAACTAGTGAAGTCTCCCATTGAAAGCTATGACACTATTCAATAGGGTAGTCTCACTTTGGTGGTGATTAATTGGAGAGGTTGAGATAGAGGGAACCTTGCAATAAAAAAAAGGTGGAGCTTCAACAATAGGATTAGTGAGCAGATGGTAAGAGGGTAGAAATTGTGAGGGGGGAACACGAGATTGATAAATGTCCTAAAGGTTTGGAAAATGGTGATTAGAATGTATCATCACTTGAAAAATGGCCTAAGGGTTATTACACCTAACTTAGGGGCATTGGTTCCAAGTAGGGTTTGGTGGATCTAGGAGTAGGGGTGGATATAGCATGAGGTTGAAGGAATCAAAAAAGGTTGAAATGAGGGAGTATAGGCTCAAGGAGCTATGGGATCTTTGAACAATGATGGGCATGATGACCCACCACATCAAAAATAATGCAAAGACATATATCATATTGTTTCATTGATTTGGATAGGGCTAGATTGAGATTGGTAGTGCCCCAAGTGTTTGCCCCTATGTTCTTGGTTCATATGTAGATATGTCTTAAACTTCCTTAGTTTCCTCTTGGATGGACATTGGTTCCTAGGTGTATTTTCACCAAGTGCAGTATGATATATGATCAATTTAATAGCTAGGGGGGTGGAGGGTTAAGCCTAAGTTTACCAAAAGGGGAGAGAAAACAACTTGGCATTTTGATGATTAGCCTAGGAAGGTGCACTATAGCCATAAAAGAGGGGACCAAATCTTGTGTGAATAATTATCCTAGTTTTTTGTTTTTTGAAATATTGTCCTTGCCAGATGAAGGTGCATTTCCACTAGAGGATGGCCTAGTTGGTGGTGAAGTGGGTAAGGGATTCCTTAGGGAGTAATTTTTGGTACTTAAATCAAGGGAAGACATATCAAAGGGGAGGGGTGGTTCCTTGATAGAAGAGGAAATGATGTATATGGGAGATGATCCCACATTGTTGAGTGGAGGTGGAGCACCACAATAAGCCTCAAATATAGATGACTCCTTGATAAAATCGGGGACTACTTGTTGGTTGTTTATCTCTTATAACTACTTATTGGGATGACTTAGGTTTAGATCTAAGCAAGCTTCCAAAAAATCCCTCTAAAACTATCGACCCTTCTGGTAACCCAGAAGGCAACACAACACACAGAGTGTACTGCACAGTCTCACCTGAGATAGTTATATGGGTGACTGCAATGCTCAGATGCTTGCAGTCTGAGAAAGAGTGTGGATAGGGGATCTTATTTTATCTTATTAGTCCTTGATCTGGTTCTTATTCCTATTATCCTTGAGATGCATTCACCTATTGAGCTGATACATATATTCTAACAGATCTAACACATAGAATTATTCATTCATAGTCTAATTACTAGTATAAGGGAAATATGCAATCAGTACATCTTGCTCTTATTCTGGTTCAGATGAAATGTGAGGTTCTTCAGATCCTCCTTCATATCCTCTATTGTTGGACCTGTCTTCTAATACTATTTCTCTTCCAGTTGTAGGGCTTCCAGTAGAGCCTCTGCCTAAGTTTGAAACTTTTGTTGCCTCAAAGTGTATTTCAGATGTGGTAATAGTGAGTTCACAAAGAGATGTATATGATGCATATCAGTCATGACATACTTCAGCCTACCTTTAAGACGTTTAAACCTTTGATCAATCTCCCAAAAATACTCTCCTGGTTTATTCATGATTTCAATCATATAATTCATGTATTGATCCTCTAAACTCGACTTCTAGAATTCATTTATTAGTATCTTTTTGACATCTGCGACTGTCCTTGTTGTTCCTGCTGGACTGTTTACAACTAAGCTCATGTACCAGTCTAGTGTGTGGTCTCTTAGCATGATAGATAATTGCGCAAGTTTTTTATCCTCATCTGTGATCTGCTTCTCTTCCCAAATATTCTCACAGATAAACAAGTTCTTTTCAGGATCATCTGATGCTTCTCCCTTGAATTCATGTAACTTGATGGTGCAATCATGTCCTGCCATTTTGAATGTTGATGAACTACAACCTCTGTGCGATGTATATACTTGATTATTGCTTCTTTAAATGGCTCTTCCAGTCACTTCTCCTTGATTGAGTGAACTTCCTTCTATATTTATTCCACTAAAATTCAATTGTCTAAATGGTGGTGTTCTTTCTGGTGTATTAGTTGCACTTGGGGTTATGGGTTCCACACTGACACTAACATGGATAGAAATTCTTCCTTTTATTCCTTCCCTTGGACCTAGTGTCTTTCCTTCATATGTTACACACAATATTTCCTCAATATTATCAACAGCCCATAGATCCTCTACCTCTTCTTCATCACTTTCCAAGCCTTCTCTATCTTCTATGGCTCTCTCCTTATTATTCATCTTATATTGGTAGGGTACTCCACTGCACATTTTTCCATATTTTTCCATTATACGCTTGATCTGATATTTCTCCATCATGATTGGGTCTAGGGCCTCCTCCTTCTTTCCCTTATCCATTTCTTCCTCCACTTCTCCAACTCTTTTCATCACTTCCCCCCTTCCCCCATGCATGCAGGGAAGTTTAACTATATGTTTCCATAGTCATCACACCTTTGTTATACAATAAGATCTTGATTAAAGTATAGAGCGATCTGATATACCTACCTCTAGGTCCTTTTAGGAACTCTTTATCTACTACGTTATAATACTTCACAGTATCTACTGCAAATTCTGTGATAAATCCTGCAACAATACTATCTAACCAGAAATCTACTGCATGCGTGAATTTGTTGTTAACTTGTTGTAACTGCGTTATCTCCACAATATTTCACTAGAGTTGTCTGATTCGATTTGTAGGGTGGTTTTATTTCAACCTCAATAGCCACTCCTATAACACATGTGGTAAATCATAGAAAAATAATTCATGCAAGTCACTAAACATGTACTTGTATATATATTTACGCGGTGTTATCTTAGGGTTTCAATTATCTTTCTGCGCAAACTCAAGCTCCTTTTTTTCAACCAACTTTCAATATTAGCCTTTGTTGGATTCCATGGTCTGAACATCCCCTTCTATGCTTTCATTTTTTGTGTGATTATTCCTTGGATACACCTCACTCAATCCCATGCAGTTCCAACCAGCAACAAAACCATTTGTTTCTTGTTTATCTCTTCTAACTACTTCTTGGGATGACCTAGGATCATATATGAACAAGTTTCCAACAAATCCCTCTAAAACTATCGGCCCTCCTAGTAACCTAGAAGGAAACACAACAAAGAGAGTGTACTGTGAAATTTCACCCGAGATAGTTCTATGGGTAACTGCAATGCTTAGATGCTTGCATTCTGGGAAATAGTTGGGATCAGGGATATTATTTGATCTTCTTATGCCTTTATATGGTTCTTATGTCTATTATCCTTGAGATGAATTCACCTATTGAGTTGATACATATATTCTAACAGATCTAGCACATAAAATTATTCATTCATAGTCTAATTACTAGTAGAAGGGAAATATGCAATCAGTACATCACATAACATAGATGTTATCATGGTTCACCCCCTCCTAGGTTATGTCCACAAAGATCTGGCTTTTAGGATATTTTATTATGGTTCTGTAAATAATTGGCGCCACGCAAACTACGTCTTCGAACATGCATACACAAAACATACTCCACAACCTCTATGAGGCTGACTAGATCGCACTATGATCCTCAACCTACCATCTAACCCTCGATGTCCCACTCCCTTACTCTTCTATAGCTAAAAATCTTAAAAAATAGTATCAGATCTCAGAACCATTACAATAACTACCCCTTTTCTGAACTACTTATTCTGAACAACTTATTATATCACTTCCCACAACCCCGACCTAGACCTCCTACGTACATATATATACTAATTCTCAACTCAATAGTTGTTACATTCTCTTACAAAAACCCTAACCATAACATGGTTATATTTTCCTGCATGCGCTCCTTTCATGCCTTCCTCCTTCATTATGATTTTCCTTCCTACTGTCTCTTTCTAATTCTATTTTTTCCCTCCAAAAATAGCATCTCCTCAAAATAGGCTTGCACCCAACACTACTACCAAAGAGGGGGTGAAATGAGAACCTCCTATTGTGGCCAACACATTATTAGGATGGAATTTTCATGGGAATTGTAATATTTTAGTTGATAAAGAGTGACCATTTTCCCTTTATGGGGGAATTTCATGGCATATAATACTAGGGAGGCAACGACCTTCATGGAATACATATGCATGTGCCCAAGAAGCATGTTGTAATCTAATGGGGTGTCCACAACTTTGATTCCAATCAATTGTTTTTGTTGGTGAGTTCAATGGTAACATAGGAATATCCATGTGGATGGAAAGGATGACCACCAAAGTTGTGTAAGATGATGGTTGATGAGATCAACTCAAGGGATCCAAGCTTCTTCTACACCAACAAGAAAATGATGCAAGAAGAAGTACCTTCATATATAATGCATTGGTGAATAATCAATTTATTTACCATGAGAGGGATTTGGAATGTGATTGAAGAGATAAGATGAAATTCATCATTATATAAATTGAAGGTTATTAACCAAGTGTTATAAGGATCAATGTCTCCAATCGAATCCAATAATTCCTTTCACTAGGAAGGGTGGTTTTGAAGAACCTCTAAATTTGACATGGTATAGGATAACCAAGCCAAATATTTGAAGATGTTGTACATTGTGGGTAGCCCATGCATGAGGTTATTGCAAATATTCATAGATGAATCTTGAAGAGTGGAGTTGATGTGGGGTTCATGTATTTTCAAAAGGACACTACAAGATTACTACACATTATTCTTATCGACAGAATCAAGCTTAGACAGTCCATATGTGTGAATTTGTGTTTGAAATGTATGCCATTGGAATTCATGTATATGTGTTAGTACGGAGTATTCCTACTTTATAGGATCCAATAGTAGTGGACGGTGTGTGTTATCACCCTAATTTCATTCATCCATAAAATTTTAGTGTTCATACATGAAAACATCACCAACTCAGGTATAACTCACCTAATGTATCCTTTGATATGATATCATGTACATTTTCACCCCACTAAATAAATTCAAACCTTAAATTCACTATTTCTAAGGTCATGCAACATATCTCCCATTATTGACATTGATCACACTAATAACTCTTCAATAATCACACAACCCTTGTATATCCAAAAACTTGGTTTCTTTGTGGTTCATAAATGACCAGGGAATTGTTGAAACAATGTAGTGGGTGCATATATGATGTAGGAGCATCGCCCATGACAAGCGAGCCAGCATGGAAGACAATGAACAGCGGGACAAGTCCAGCCGAAACTTTTTGAATTTTCATCAAAGATGATGCGCCAATGTATAAATCATGCATTTATGAAGGAGCGCCTTTTTGTATATTGTATTGGACCTTGAGCGACACGCTCTCATCCTTAGTAGATAGGAGGCATTTAATCTAGTAAATGCTGGTAGATAGGAATTTAATTTAGATTTGATAGCTTTAGAGTCCGATAGGGAAAACGGATATAGACACCCTCATTGTATCATTGTAACATTAGCCAGCATAATTCAGAGCAAAAAGAGCATAGGAGAATAGCAGAGAGCTGTAGAAAAACATCCATGTACAGATCTTGAATTAATAGAAGGAATTGATTCAGATTCATGGTTTTATGTTTCTCTCGGTGTATGTGTTGATAATATGCTCAAGAATTTTTGTTTTCTGTTATGTATTTTCTTTGAGATGTTGTGCATGTGATTTCATGTTTCAACCTGAAGTCTAGAGGGAAGAGGGAATGAGTTTCAAGTGTTTCTCTTCTTGAGCAAGGATTCCTGCAAGGGGTGCAGTCGAAAACATCCGCAAGGAGTGCGTTGATGGAGGCTCAGGTAGTTTAACTCTTATTCCTATTCACCCAGAAGTGAAAGTGGGTTGCTGAAGCCATGCAAGGAGTGCGCAGGCTGAAGAGGAAGTCTCATTCATGAATCTGATAAGGAAGCTTTGGAGGACTGCTGCTGCAGTCGTGCGCAGAGTCAAAGGAAACTCAAACAGTTGAAGCGTTCGCAGGTTGCCGCAAGGAAGTGCGTGCAAGAGATATCTTTTTCCTGAGAGATTGAGGAAGTTGGAGGAAGCTCAGGAGGAGCAAGGCCTTCGAAACTATTGAAAGGCTGCACAGAATATTTCCATGCTAAGAATCCCTCAAGAGGGGAGGAAAGGAATCGATGGTCAGGATTCGTAGAGGAAATTCGCGAAAGACCGACAGTCGTCAGATCTAGCGGAAGTTGCGGCAGGGTTAAATCCGAGTGCGTAGGGGTTGAAGTCCCGCGAGGTCATCGGGATATCGAAGGCATCGGGGATTCAGAAGTGGAAAGGTTCGAGACCTCTCGAGTCTCGAAACATCGACGAAATCACAGTCGTTGATCTCGGCAGGACACGCGTCAGGAATCCGAGAGGAGTCGGGGTTCGGCATTTCGGGGTTCTTGAGGGCATAAGAACCGTTGCATCAAGAATTGCGATATCGCGATCCGCGATATCCCGATGAGCCCTGAACCGTCCATTGGTTGGGGACGTGTTTCAGAAGATCTAAACCAGTCGGGAGTCAGAGTATCAGGGTTTTTGAAGACAGAGAACTCTTGCCGGTTGGAATCGCGATCCGCAAAATCCCGACAGGAGAATTGTATGTGGGCCATGGCAGGGGCTATTGGAGAACAGGTGTCACCCATATTGGGTTTCGGGACTTTGAGGGTCCTGTGAATTAGTGCAAAATAAATCGTGATATAGTGATACGCGATTTCCCGATCGTGACGGAAGTGTGGGCCATAGGTGATCACAATAAGGACAGGTGGCGTCGGGGATTTGTGAATCCTGAAATACTTGGTATCCAGATTCGTGAACTCGCGAACTCCGATACACACGAGGGAGGACAGGCAGGTGTCAAAGGGTCAACCCTCACAAAAGTCGACTAGCAGGTCGCATGAGAAAGGAGTTAGCCGGAGGGAGCTAAGGAGTGGAGAGAGGTGCCATCGGGGATCGGGAGTCGGGGATCTGTGGGGCACGAAACTCGCGACACCATAGGCGCCAATTTCTCGACGGGGAAATTCCCGACAGAAGCAAGGGAGCGTGGGTGAGTTTTTATTGGGATTTGGGGATTTGTGAGACCTGAATTCGTGACCACGGGATTCGTGATAACATGAAATCCGATTTCCCGATTTGAGCAGGGAGATTGATAAGGAGAGTTTTGTGGGTATTGGAAGGTCCTGATAAGGGATTGGAAGAGATTTTTGGGTTCTTCGGGCCAAGAGAGGAAAAGGTCCTATGTGAGAAGTGTACCTGAGGGTGTGGTTGCATCAAAGTGGTATCAGAGCAAGCAAATTTCTTTTCTTTTTGTAGCAGAGAAGAAAAAGAAAATTTCACCATGCCGCCAAGGAGAGAAAGACCAACACAGAATCTAGAAATGGAGAGACAGATACGTGATCTCCGAGCGAGACTAGAAGATATGGAGATAGCGCAGAGACGCACAGCCAGTGCTGGAGATCTAAGTGACTCCGAAGGCGAAGTTGAAGCCGAACAACAAGAAGAAGTTGCAGCCGAAGATGCAGCCAATGAGTGATTAATTACGGCTATAACCCAGATGAGTTCAAAAACAAAGATGGACATTCCAGCTTATGAAGGGAATCTGGATGCGGAAGAGATTCTAGACTGGATTAGAGCTCTTGACACTTATTTCGATTATGAAGATATCGAAGAAGATAAGAAGGTCGGGCATGCTGTCACAAGATTGAAGGGACACGCAACATTATGGTGGGACGAGATTCAAGCAGATAGGCGCTGCAAAGGAAATAAAAAGATTAAAAGCTGGGATCGAATGATTGCAAAGATGAAGGCAAAGTTCATCCCAAGGTATTATCAAATCACACTGTTCAGGAGAATGTAGAACCTGAGACAGAAGATGATGACAGTGAAGGAGTATACTGAGGAATTCTACAAGCTAAACATTAGAGCAGGTCATCGGGAGAGCGATGATGAAAAAGTTTCCAGGTATATGAACGGCTTGAGATACGATATCCAGGACGAGATGAGTATGACAACCATCCTAACGGTGGAGGATGTGTATCAAATGGCATTGAAATCTGAAGAGAAGCTGAGCCGTAATCCAAGACAGCGAGGCTGAGGTAGGAGCCAGCCCAAAGGTAAGTCAGTTGTCCAATATAGGTTCCAAAAATCCAAGGACGACTGGAAGAAGCCTCAGATTAGAACAGAAAGAGGTGGAAGTTCACAACGAGGCCAACATGCTGAACAGCGAGGGAAACATACAGAACAGGGCGGAGGATACGCTGATAATAACACATTTCCTCATACCAGAGGTAGAAGAAGAGGCAGAGGTGGAGTCATCACATGCTTCACGTGTGGAAAGAATGGGCACAAATCCTTTGACTGCCCAGATAAGAAGAAGGATGGAGGAGACGCTCACATCGCCGAGGCATAGAGGTGAGATGCTGAAGCAGAAAATGCAGAAGATGGAAGGTCATTGATGATGCGTAAAGTTCTCTTAACACCCGAGAAGGAGGTGGAGGACATAGTTCAAAGAAACAGACTTTTCAGAACTGCATGCAAGACCAAAGACATGGTGTGCAAGGTTATCGTGGACAGCGGTAGCACAAATAATCTCATTTCAACCGAGATGGTGGAGAAACTAGAGCTGGAGATGATTGATCATCCGAGTCCATATAAAGTTTCATGGCTACAGAAGGGACATCAGGTAAAGGTCACTAAATGCTTAGTGGAAATTAAGATAGGAGGATATAATGATAGGATTTTATGTGATGTTATTCCTATGGATGTATGTAGTTTATTGCTAGGCAGACCATGGCAATATGATAGAAATGTGATTCATGATGGGAGAATGAACACATATACCCTGGAGAAGAATGGGAGAACACATATGTTAATTCCGATAAAAGATAATGAGGTGAAGCCGGAAGTGAACAACAGGGTACTTCTCATGAGTGGGAAGGAGCTTCTTACGGAGGTGAAGAAGAAGGAAGATCCACAATTCTTTGTGGTTAGGAAACCCAAATTCATTTTGACCAGCACAAGAGTGGATGATTTGCCGTAATAAATTCAAGAACTGCTGGAAGAATTCGCTGACATTGTGGTAGACGAATTACCTCATTCGTTGCCACCGATGAGGAGCGTAAGTCACCATATAGACCTTGTACCAGGAGCTAGTTTACCGAATAAGGCCGCGTACAGGTTGATGCCCCAGGAGAATGAGGAGGTTAAGAAGAAGGTCCAGGAGTTGTTGGACAAGGGAGTGGTCAGGGAAAGTTTAAGCCCATGTGTCGTTCCAACGGTACTGAGTCCAAAGAAAGACGGAGGCTGGAGAATGCGCACCGATTCCAGAGCCATTAACAAGATAACCATCAGGTACAGGTTTCCATTTCCATGGATGGACGACTTGATGGACTGTTTAAGTGGAGCCAAATTTTTTTCAAAGGTTGATTTGAAAAGCGGATACCATCAGATTCGCATGAGGGAAGGCGACGAGTGGAAGACAGCCTTCAAAACCAACGAAGGGTTGTACGAATGGCTAGTCATGCCGTTTGGCTTGACGAATGCGTCGATTACCTTCATGAGGTTAATGAATGAAGTGCTGAAGGAATTCATCGGGAAGTTTGTCATTGTTTATCTGGATGACATATTGATTTTCAGTAAAACAAAAGCAGAACATCTGAAGCATTTAGCTRCAGTAATGAAGAAGCTACAGCAGGAGAAGYTGTTGATCAACATGAGGAAATCTTCATTTATGAAGACAKAACTCATTTACTTGGGATTTGTCATATCGRYGAATGAATTRAAGATGGATCCARGTAARGTSGAGGTAATTAAAAATTGGCCATCACCGAGAAATRTTTTYGAGGTGAGRAKTTTTCATGGACTGGCTAGTTTYTACHRRAARTTCATCAGRAATTTCAGTGGRATTAGYRYAGMRATRATGGAYAYAGTYARRAAAAGACATAAATMTTTTCAYTGGACWGAARAGGYWRARAAGAGTTTCAATYTDTTGAAAYGRAAKATYAYRGARCAACCRGTTTTGGTGTTGCCRGATTTYHRRAARWYRTTYMAVGTRAAATGTGATGCRAGYGGVTTTRCCATAGGARCGGTCTTRAGTYRGGAKGACWGACCRATTKCATATTTCAGYGAGAAGCTGAATGAGGCRARRRMGAAATAYTCCACATATSATAARGADTTHTATGCCRTCATASAGGCATTGAAGAAATGGAGACACTATTTGATTCYGAGAGAATTTATTTTATATAGTGATAACCATGCATTGCAGTATGTAACTCAACAGGAGAAATTGAATCAGAGGCATGTTAAGTGGGTAGAATACATGCARAATTTTACATTTGTAATTAAGCATATTTCGGGTACTGCTAACAAAGTGGCTGATGCTTTGAGCAGGAAATGTTTGTTGTTGCAGGAGTTCAAAGTCAAGACTTTAGGCTTTGATGATCTTAAGGACATGTATGAAACTGATCAGGATTTCAGCGAAGTGTATGGAGCAGCTGAGAACCCAGTTCTCAGAGACCAAAGTCAGTGGATAGAGTATGTGATCCAGGATGGGTTTTTGTTCAAAGGCAATGAACTATGCATTCCAAATTTCTCCATGAGAGAGAATCTGTTAAAAGAAAAACACAGTGGAGGCTTGGCAGGGCATTTTGGCCATGACAAGACATTTGCAAAGCTAAGCGAAGCATACTTTTGGCCAGGGATGCGGTAAGAAGTAAAGAGGTTTGTCAACAGATGTAGAATTTGCCAGCATTCAAAGGGCAGGAAGAAGAATGCGGGATTCTATCAACCATTACCCATACCCGAGAGACCGTGGGATGAAATCAGCATGGATTTCGTATTGGGATTACCAAGGATGCAAAGAGGACATGATTCGATCTTTGTGGTGGTTGACAGGTTTTCCAAAATGGCACATTTTATCCCGTGTCAGAAGACCAGCGATGCGACTCATATCGCAAATCTGTTTTTCAAGGAGATCGTTAGACTTCACGGTTTACCCAGAAGTATAGTTTCAGACAGGGACACGAAATTCATTGGACATTTCTGGAGGACACTCTGGAAGAAGATGGGGACTAACTTGATGTTTAGTTCTGCCTATCATCCTCAGACAGATGGGCAAACAGAGGTGGTAAATAGAAGTCTGGGAGACTTGTTGAGAAGTTTGGTGACAGAGCACCACAGCAGTTGGGACAATGTGTTGCCACAGGCAAAGTTTGCATACAACGACTCAGTGAACAGAAGCACGGGGAAAAGTCCATTTGCGTTTGTATATGGCAGGCAGCCAAGAGGAGTTTCGGATTTAAGGGATTCAGAACAGATAATGACTAAGAGCGAAAGCACTGAAGAATTCGCAGAGGCGATGAAAGAACTTCACGGCCAGGTGAAGGAGCGACTGCTGAAATTCAATCAAGAATATAAGCGCAGAGCTGATCAGCGAAGGAGACAACTTCAGTTTGAAGTTGGTGATATGGTTCTGGAACACTTGAGGAAGGAAAGGTTCCCAAGGGGAACATACAACAAGATAAAAATGAAGAAAATCGGGCCATGCAAGGTCTTGAGGAAATTAGGGGAAAATGCTTATGAAATCGAGTTGCTGGATGGGATCGAAATATCTCCGACATTCAATGTCTCAGACTTATATCCATATAAGGCTGAGGAAGCAGGAGAAAATGATGAGAAGCTAGAGGTCCAGTGGCAGAAGCAGATGCCGATTGTAGAAAATCCACAGATGGAGAGTATACTCGACAGGAAGGTGAGAAAAAAGACCAGACGAAAGGAATACTATGAGTATCTGGTCAAATGGAAGGGCCATCCAGTAGAAGATGCCAGCTGGGAGACTGAAGAAGATATTCAAAAGCATGGGCAGACTATGCAGGAGCTCATGGATAGGAGCCCATGAAAGTTTTCAAGCAGGGGAGTATGATGTAGGAGCATCGCCCACGACAAGCGAGCCAGCATGGAAGACAATGAACAATTGGACAAGTCCAGCCGAAACTTTTTGAATTTTCATCAAAGATGATGCGCCAATGTATAAATGATGCATTTATGAAGGAGCACCTTTTTGTATATTGTATTGGACCTTGAGCGACATGCTCTCGTCCTTAGTAGATAGGAGGCATTTAATCTAGTAAATGCTGGTAGATAGGAATTTAATTTAGATTTGATACCTTTAGAGTCCGAGAGGGAAAACGGATATAGACACCCTCATTTTATCATTGTAACATTAGCCAGCATAATTCAGAGCAGGAAGAGCATAGGAGAATAGCAGAGAGATGTAGAAGAACATCCATGTACAAATCTTGAATTAATAGAAGGAATTGATTCAGATTCATGGTTTTATGTTTCTCTCGGTGTATGTGTTGATAATATGCTCAAGAATGTTTGTTTTCTGTTATGTATTTTCTTTGAGATGTTGTGCATGTGATTTCATGTTTCAACCTGAAGTCTAGAGGGAAGAGGGAATGAGTTGCAAGTGTTTCTCTGCTTGAGCAAGGATTCCTGCAAGGGGTGCAGTCGAAAACATCCGCAAGGAGTGCATTGATGGAGGCTCAGGTAGTTTAACTCTTATTCCTATTCACCCAGAAGTGAAAGTGGGTTGCTGAAGCTGTGCAAGGAGTGCACAGGCTGAAGAGGAAGTCTCAGTCGTGAATATGAGAAGGAAGCTTTGGAGGACTGTTGTTGCAGTCGTGCGCAGAGTCAAAGGAAACTTGAACAGTTGAAGCGTTCGCAGGTTTCCATAAGGAAGTGCGTGCAAGAGATCTCTTTTTCCTGAGAGATTGAGGAAGCTGGAGGAAGCTCAGGAGGAGCAAGACCTTCGAAACTATTGAAATGCTGCACAGAAGATTTTCTTGCTAAGAATCCCTCAAGAGGGGAGGAAAGGAATCGACAACCAGGATTCGTAGAGGAAATTCACAAAAGACCGACAGCCATCAGATCTAGCGGAAGTTGCGGCAGGGTTAAATTCGAGTGCGTAGGGGTTGAAGTCCCGCATGGTCATCGGGATATAGAAGGGATAGGGGATTCATAATTGGAAAGGTTCGAGACCTCTCGAGTCTCGAAACACCGACGAAATCACAGCCGTTGATCTCGGCAGGACACGCGTCAGGAATCCGAGAGGAGTCGGGGTTCGTCATTTCCGGGTTCTTGAGGGCATAAGAACCGTTGCATCAAGAATCACAATATCCCGACGAGCCTTGAACCATCCATTGGTTGGGGACACGTGTCAGAAGATCTAAACCAGTCGGGAGTCGGAGTATCGGGGTTTTTGAAGACAGAGAACTCTTGCTGGTTGGAATTGCAATCCCCAAAATCTCGACAGGAGAATTGTATGTGGGCCACGACAGGGGCTAGTGGAGAACAGGTGTCACCCATATCGGGTTTCGGGACTTGGAGGGTCCTGTGAATTAGTGCAACAGAAATCGCGATATAGTGATACGTGATTTCCTGATCGTGATGGAAGTGTGGGCCATAGGTGATCACAATAAGGACAGGTGGCGTCGGGGATTTGTGAATCCTGAAATACTTGGTATCCGGATTCGTGAACTCGCGAACTTCGATACACACGAGGGAGGACAGGAAGGTGTCAAAGGGTCAACCCTCGCAGGAGTCGACTAGCAGGTCGCATGAGAAAGGAGTTAGCCGGAGGGAGCTAAGGAGTGGAGAGAGGTGCCATCGGGGATCGGGAGTTGGGGATCTGTGGGGCACGAAACTTGCGACACCATAAGCGCCGATTTCCTGACGAGGAAATTCCCGACAGAAGCAAGGAAGCATGGGTGAGTTTTTATCGGGATTCGGGGATTTGTGAGACCCAAATTCGTGACCACGGGATTCGCGATAACGCGAAATCCAATTTCCTGATTTGAGCAGGGAGATTGAGAAGGAGAGTTTTGTGGGTATTGGAAGGTCCCGATAAGGGATTGGAAGATATTTTTGGGTTCTTCAGGCCAAGATAGGAGAAGGTCCTGTGTGAGCAGCGTACCTGAGGGTGCGGTTGCATCAATATATATGGAGTTGAACATCCTATATCATGAATACTTAGTCCTTTGTCCTTCCTCAAGGTCTCATGAAACACATGGGCTCCCATGAATAAATGAGGTGCATTCACATGGGAGTTGGCTTATAATGGGGTTCCATTTCTGCCTATAAAAAGGATCCATAGGGATGCATTAAGAAGGAGAACTCAAAGAAAATTTATGCTAAAGAAATGAGATTACAGAGATAGGAATCCATCATCACTACTCATTCTACTTTATTTACCCTCTTGATTTTTGTTTTCTCTCCAAAGTGGCCATCCACAAGGGGACATTCCTCCCAAATACACCAAATATTGAGATTAAGTGTACGAGGTCAAAGGACCCTCCCATAGAGAGATTTGGAACCCACTCATTGTAATGTTTTATCCTCGAGTGATACACTACATTGTTTATTTTCCTTCCATTGGAATGAAATTAAGTATTTCTTCCCCCCCTGAATATTGTTAGGTGATTTATATGTACTAAAAAATGTACTAAAAAAGGCACTAAACTACCCTCAATTAAATTGTCAACCCGGGGTAAGTAAACTTAGAGTTCTAGAAAAATATATGCCAAAGGTAAAAAGGTTGGTAGGAGTATAGTCTAACTATGGAAATAAGCTATCTAAGGCTAATCTACTCAAGCAAAACTATCTAATGAGAAAACCCTACTAAGAAAAATGAAACTAGGTAACCTAAGTACTTTTGGGCCAAGGATTGATGGGTAGTTCCTAAGAAAGAGAATGAAAACAATATGTAAAGAAAACTAGTTCATGACAGTAAGCAAAGATAAACTACTAAGCATACTAAGAAAACAACAAAAGCAAACTTCGTTAACTTGCCAACCTATATCCAATGAGCAACTACCCTATGAAAGAAAATACATAATCAAGTAAGCAAAAACACCTATCTACCCTATTAAAGAAAATAGACAAGCAAGAAAAAGCACCTAACTAACCTATTAAAGAAAATAGACAAGCAATCAAAAGCATAAAGAAAAAGACAAGTAAGAAAAGACTTATCATTGAACAACTACCTAGCCTAAGAGGCAAATGAACTAAATGCCTAATGCAAAACTATTTCTCTTGTGTGAAAGGAAATTTAAATGCTCAATGCAATGCATGAAAGGAAATCTATTTTATTGAAAGCAAGAAAGACTACCAACTAAACTTATGAAAACAAGAAACTATGATTTCTAACTTATGAAAGCAAGAAACTATCTTTGATCTATGAAACACTCAAATGTGATGTTGTTGGTTGTGTGAAATCCTTCGGTGGTGACGGATGATATCTTGATGACACTTGACCACAAAGGACAATTCTAATGGTATAAGCTCAATACTAATTTCAATGGCAACATGAAAGGTGTGAAGTAAACAGTCTAATGCAAACTTAGCCATGATAAAAGTAATATTAAATACCCTGCATATTCATGTACAAACCATTAACATCACAATGATATCATCATTATCTAACTAAGGAATTTAATTGCATTCTAATCTATGAAAGGAAATTGCGTGAAAGGAAACTATACTATGTCTATTTTAATCATTCAAGCTATGATAAGAAAATGGATTAAAAACAGAAATTAAACTATGATATATAAAAAGTAAACTGACCATCTATATTAACTAATAACTAAGCAAGTGGAATCTATTTAAAACTGAAGTAAGCAAACTATGATTCAAAAACTAGAAGTAAATATATCCATCCATCAATCTTTGTCAGAAGAAACCCAGATTAAAACTATGTTCCGTTCTAATTAAAAATATGTTCTAATCTTAACTGTAAAAATATAAAAGAAAGCACAATTTATCATCTAACTGCATGTGGGGTTAGTATAGTGAGAGAGATACTTGCAAGCCTTTTCTATTCTACAAAATCAATGCATACTATCACATATCATCATCTATCCTGCAAAAGAGAAGTGAAACAGTGAGCTACAACAAATTAATTAACTAAATAAAAATACACATGTACAGGAAATAAAAAGACAATTTAAATTATGAAATGTATAAACAACACACTAAACATCACCAGACTATTGGTGGGCCCCGCAACAAGTCGTGGCTACCCTCTACAAGCACACCACAAACTTCAACAGGCCGAGTTCACCATGAAATTCAAAAACGCAGTTCTGGCACTATTCTAGCAATGTGAAAAATGAAAAACAGAGTACAATGAGTTTTTCTCCAATCTGATGGCTATTCTACTTGCTTAACAATCTAATGATCATCCTGGTAGTATTTATAGGTTTACAACCTAGGTGGTCGACCACAGGAGGGTCAAACCACCTCTAAATTCGGTAAATTACATTAAATGAGGCCATAACTAACAAAACGGAGGAACCCAATAAGCGCCCTCTTTGGACAACTGAAATCAAGTTGTCTTGAGCTTAGTAGCTAGAGGGGGCGATGACAAACAAAACCCATGTGCTCTTTGTTTCCACCATTGGCCGCCAATACCATAACCGACAACTTGCCTTGCATTTTTATGCAATACTAGGTGCTGGAACGAGTGTCGGATCAAGTACCAGAACGAGTGTTGGATCAAGTGCCGGAACAAGTGCCAGAGCAAGAAACATGGTGCATTTTTCCCTGTAACAACAGAAAAACATGAATTAACTCTTGGAAACCATAAAATATGATAAATTAAACTTGATTGAATCACAAAACATGAATTATACATACCTCATGCCGATTGTATCATTTTACCATAAAATTCTTCAAAAATCTCCTTTGAAAGATAAAAAATGCATATATACATATGGAAAAAAGTGTATAATAACGTCATGAAGATGATCATATCTCGGGCCCAACATACCCCCACACTGACGATTTTGTGGGTTCCACTGCAAACAAAAAGAAGTCATCCCTCAGAACTAGGCTTGCTGAGGAGGGTCGGCTTTAGAAGCCTCTCCTTCTTGTTGTGTAGGCTTAGCCTTTTGCCTCTTATGTTTCTTTAATTGTGCTCTTAAGTTGTTGTTAGATTGGGTCATCCCATCAACCAATCACTGAAGGGAGTTAACTTTTTCCTGAAGAACTGCATTGTCACGATGAAGGTGTGCATCTATTCTCTTCCTCTCTTCTAATTGTTGGAGAACCTGATGGTTTTCCCTTTGTAGATCCTCTATAGTTGGGGAAGAATCAGTGATCTCCTAGGAAGGCTTTGGTCTTTTGAGAGATGTGGTCAATTTATCAATTTTAGGATCAAGAGTGGGCATGGGTGAAGTAGGTATGATGGGAGATCGGAAAGGTGAGGTAGGTTCTGATTTTGTTTTACGTAGTGGCTCTAATCCATCTGTAGAGACTTCTCTTAGTTGCTTATGAGGGCTCTCAAAGTCGGAGGATACTTGGATAAGATTCGAAGCAGGTGGAGGCTTGGCATAAGGCTTGGTTCTTATGTTCCAGGTACTCTTCTGAAAGTGTCCCTTACCAAATTGGTTGGATCCTATCTTGTTTGTGGGAATGATGGGAAAGTCTTGCTGCATTACTTCTTGGGTTTTCTTAGGTGTAGGATCAAGAGAAAATGAAGTCATTGGGGGGTCAACAATAGGCTTCTTTTGGTCTTTGTTATTGGTCTTTTTCCCCGATGAAGAAGTAGGAATATCAACAACCTTTTGGTATTGTTCCGGCAAAGAGAGAGTTTGTGCAAGGGAGTTTGGAGTTTTTGGAGTGTGAGGCTTGGATGGAGAGATAGTTTTTAGGCTAAGTGGATTTTTTCTGGTCTTAACTGTCAAGTGAGGATTTGCAAACTGGTAGATAAAGGCATCCCAACTTTTCCCCTGCTTCTCTAGTTCGGTAAGAACGAGGAGTTTGATCAAACCTTGGTGGAAGAGACTATTGTGGGGGTTGGTCACATTTTTCCTCACTTGAGAGGACATTTTCTCCAAGCTTTTGAGAAAATAAAAAGGAAAGTTCAAAGGTTTATTGAACATAAAATGAGCCAACAATCTAAAGTGACAAGATTTGAAGGTGTAGTATCTACCTTTACATGTAATTAACCTTGTGATAACGATGAGCAGATTGACCAATTCTAGATTTATCCACTCCTTAGCATACCCTTTCACTCCTGAAATTCTCTTGAATTCGGGCTTAAACACCCTATTGTAACTTGAGCGTGGCAATTGATGATTCTTGAACCACCCATGTCCCATTATTGGAAGTTTTGTTGCAGCAACAATTGATTCTTCTTTGACTGAAAAATTAAGAGACCCTACATTTGATATCTTGCCATCAAAACCAACTGCAAATTTCATAGAAAGACTGCCATCATGGCCTTGCAAACTTGACAGAAATGGCCCCCAGCCAGCATGCAAAAACACTTCCCTACACCGTGTGAATTCTGGAATGGAAAACAAGTCTGCACGGGAGGAGGGTTCGTATCGCTTGGGTATTGTGATAGATTTTGAATTCACCAAGCAATGGAGAAATCGAGCCACACAGAGACACAAATTGGGCACAGTCTGAGTGCAATTGGAACATAGGGCGAATTTTACCAAGCAAGGGTGCAAACAGGCCAAGAAATGGCATGGGTTTAACACAACCTGAGTGTGATTAGAACAGAGGGCGAATTCGGTAGAGGTTGGGTGCGATTCCTAATGTAGGGCAGAGAAAATGGAAAGGGAAAATGAAATAATAGAGTGCACAGCCCAATTATGGATGCTCTTATGGTGGAGTACGTTTCCCACATGTGCACGCGAGCTGCCATGTGTGGGAGATTCAAATTTGATGGCGAGCTTGGGAGCAATGGAGTGGTGCGTACTTAGATCAACGTCCAAGTATTTTAACTTGGACATTTGATCATAACCATATGAAGCATATTTTAATCAATGCTTGTAACAAATTTAATTGAATGTAATTGAATTCTAGTTCCCTGGAATCTAGGACAGTTACTGGTATGCAATGCAATGGCACCTCAAATGACACTTTAAATGGCATTGCATCCGGCACCTCATCCGGTACCCCTGTGTTAAGTGCATTTTCGCCTCTTTTAATGGACAACCTGCAATTTTGAAGTATTTTTGACAACCATAGTGGTTAATGAGAAGAGGCAGAGTGCTCCATGCTTACTCATTCTTCTTGTCTATGACATATAGTGTCAAAACCTATAATGAATGGGTTATAGCAAGCATAAAACATGTATTGTCAAACCTACAGTATGCAACTTGTAATGGAAGACAACCAATAAAGAGTGGTTTGTTAAGCATGAGTTCAGTAATGTATAACACATAGGAGTTAAGCATTTAAAAATAACATGACTATCAA
>SNQJ01S0010939.1:6055-21561 GCA_010110895.2 Picea sitchensis
CGAAATAGGTACTCGATCTCACAGATTGATGAAATTCTGGACCAACTCAAGGGGGCGAAATATTTCAGCAAGAAAGACTTGAAGTCTGGGTATCACCAGGTACCAATTGAACCCTCTGATGTGTGGAAGACTGCCTTCAAATCCAAGGAGGGCCTTTTTGAATGGTTGGTCATGCCTTTTGGGTTGATGAATTCCCCTGCAACCTTCATGAGGCTAATGGACGACATCTTGTGGCCATTCACCAAATAATTTGTAGTGGTGTACCTGGATGACATTTTGATCTTCAACCAGACTTGGTAAGAGCACCTCCACCACATCCGATAGGTCCTACAAACACTGCGATAACACGAGTTGTGTGCCAATTTGGAGAAATGCACTTTTGGCATGACCCAGGTTCAGTATCTGGGATAGATTATTGATGAGTGGGGGGTGCATGTGGATCCAACAAAGATCCAAGTCATTTAGGATTGGCCAGCCCCAACTACCCTAACAGAGCTCCGCATCTTTTTGGGTCTTGCCAATTTCTACCACAGGTTTGTGTTAGGATTCTCTCATATCACTTGGCCCTTGAGTCAAGTCACCAAGGGAGGAGTGAAAGAAAAATTATTTTGGTATGAATCTCAACAGAAGGCATTCAGGGAGTTGAAGCATCACCTCTACTTTTCACCAGTGCTCATATTACCAGACTTGCAACAACCATTTGAGATCGAGATAGATGCCTCTGACTATGCTATTGGGGAAATCCTTACTCAACATGGGAATCCAGTGACATATCACAGTGAGACACTTTCTAACACAGTCTGGAAGTATCCCAGTTATGGCAAAGAGATGTATTCCATTGTGCAGGCTTGCTATCAATGGAAGCATTACATTTTGGGAAAGGAAATGGTCATCCACACAGACCACCGACCCCTGTGATTCATACAGACACAAGGGAAGTTGCAGAATGATTGTCATCAAAAGTGATCCACATACCTGCAACAATTTCATTTGAACATTAAGTACAAGAAATGCAACACCAATAATGTTGCATATTGCCTCAACTGACCACCCATCATGGCGCTAACCACTGTGCTCAACTCTTGTGGGCACGAGACTTCCGATTGGCCGCTTCTCTACACAAGTGATCCAAAATTTGGCCACACATACAATACGCTCTTGGAGGGTAAGCAAGTTCCCAATTTTCACCTTCAGGATGCCCTGCTATGTCACCTGGGACATATTTGTGTTCCTTCAAGCGAGCGTGCCAAGATGATTTGGGAGGCACACTACAATCGGGTTGCTGGGCATTTCGGGGTCGAGAAAACTGTGGCAATACTACAAAAGTATTTCTATTAGCCGAACCTTCGACATGATGTCGGGAAGTACATCAAGTCTTTCATTGCTTGCACCATTGCTAAACTGACCATCAAGAAGCAAGGCCTCTATACTTCGCTTCCTACCCCCAGTCGAACTTGGGAATCCATATCTATGGATTACATGTCAGACCTTCCTTCTACTAAGCATGGCAATGACTGTGTTTTTTTGGTCGTCGATAGATTCTCGAAGATGTCCATTATGATGGCCTACAAGAAGAATATCATAGCAGAAGCCACTGCTAAAATATTCTTTGAACGAGTGTGGGTACACTTTGGGATCCCATAGTCTATCATCTCAGATCGGGACAACAGGTTCCTCAGTACATTTTGGTCCAACCTCTAGTCGATTTTGGACACTAAGCTCACCAAGTCCACAACTTTCCATCCACAAACTGATGGCCAGATAGAGTTCGTCAACCGGATGATCGTACACATTCTGCGCATGTACAACTCAAAGAATCCACGCACATGGGATGAGAGCCTCCCTTATGTACAACACAACTACAACCGGGCTCTCCATAGCTCAATCAGCCACAACCCATTTCAGGTGGGCTTGGGATTCCAACCACTATGTCCCATTGACGTAGCCATGCCATTTGTGGGTACTCAGGAAGATTCAGCTCATGTCCAATTTGAGGCTGACAAGGCGAACAACTTCATTGAGTGCATTCAAAACATCCGCCAACAAGTTCATGACATCTTGGACAGAGCCAATGCTAAGTACAAGCAATGACATGATCAACATCGGGTGCCACACAACTTCCAGGCGAGCGATAAAGTGTGGCTACATTTGCAAAATGAGCGCCTCGCTGAACCCCACCGCAAGCTTCACCAACTCCGATATGGGCCGTACACAATCACCAAGGCTGTAGGGGAAAATGCCTTTGAGCTCAACATTCCACCATTCCTTGGTCTGCACCCAGTGTTCAATGTGGACTGCCTTTGGCCCTACTTTCCACCTCTATTAGACACATTCGACATGGAAGAACAACTCACACCAATAGAGTTAAATCCAGACTGCATGGAAAAATCCACAACTGATCAGATCATGGATACACAGATCAAGCACACCTAACAACAAAGGATACCACTATATCGAGTTGTCAAAGTAGGCCAACTCCTTCACCAAGGCAAGTGGCTCACCAGGGACCAAATTCAACAGAAGTTTCCTCATCTCATGGAGGAACTCAACGCAATGGGGACCATTGCTTCCTAAGGGGGGAGGAATGATCCAGGTGGATATTGGTGGCCATCCACCTATTACACTTGGACCCCCACCATTGCTTCTTTCAGTTTTTTAGTTTCCGCACAGTTTACTATTTTTCAGTTCCTGAACTTCCGAAGCCGTTTTGAGGACCTAAACGACGTTTTTAGGCCCTAAACGACGTTTTTTGAGAAAACGGGGAGAAACATGGATTGTAGATCAATGTTTCTCACCCAAAAGTTGTATTCCTCGGATAGATATTTCTAACGGGGTATTGAGCGTGTCAAATGGAGATCGTATGCCAAAGTTACGTCCCTGGGAAGTTGATGCAACAATTTACCCAAACGAGGCCCATAGTCTTGGCGTTTCATCTCCTAGGGTTAGGTCTTTGGATGTTTAGGGTTTTCCATTGTTTCTCAATAATAATAGGCCTTCGAGCCTCATTGTAAGATAGCTCAGAGGCTAGTAGTCGCCACATCTCTTCTTAGAGATAAGCTACCAGTGCCCTAGCTAGTTTATTTCCATTCTATCTGTAAGCATATTTCACTCATTTGTTTTTAATGAAATGAAGTCTTATTTCCATTACATATCTGCGTTTATGTGTATTTCTATATTTCATTGTGTTCCTACATAAATCCAGATCAATTTAATATGTTAGTTATCTAATAATATATTATATATTTAAACTTTAAAATAAAGAGTTGGAGAAATAATGTATATGCTATATTATACAAAGCCCTTATATATAACCCTATATAATATATAAATTATATAAACATACAACTTATATTATTATATCCCCCCCTCTTTTTTTTACATTAGATATAACTACATTTTAAATATAACCATCTTTTTATTTTTTTTTCCATGAAAAAAAATGTAATTTTATTCATCCGAAGAGAACCAAATTGCATTCTGCAGGTGCTTTAAGCACGTCTCTCATCCTTGGATAAAAATATCGAAGCATACAAAGGATAAAAATCCACATGAGAGAATACATCCTGAAGGCAACATGGATCAAAAAGACATTTACATTAATCCAAAAAATGAACAGGGATTGACCAAGAGTCATAGCCCCCACCAAGAGAGAAAAGCGCTGAGAGAAACAAACCAAAATAAAACCCCGAAAAATGGACGGACCAGGTCAGAGTGGTATAGAAAACACACACCAAAAGCACTAGATAGTAGAAAGTACCATGCAGATTCAACTCCACAAACCAATCGCTAGGGAGAGACCCAAAACACCGCAAGTCCAAAAGAAGGACCTCAAAGCACTGACCCATTGACCAAATCAACATTGCATACGCATACTAAGGACCTCAAATCATTAACCTCACCAACAATCAGATAAGGGGTGGAAAATGAAGCACCAAAACCCAACACATCTGGACCCCAATCTGTGTATACATCAAACCCTGAACATTCCAGAAAAACCAGAGAAGAGAACCACAGATTGCAGGAAAAAAACCCCCAAGAAAACCTTGCCGAGAGTGAGTGAACCTCCAAACAAAAAATATATGCGGGATGGACTAGGTCTGAGCATCAAACAAACCCCTTAAAAGGAAGAGAGATTCCAAAACCACCTACCCCTCTGGCTGCAATAAATTAGAACTCGACAAATTATTTTTTTAAACCAGAGCCAAGAAGCAAGGATATGCATCAAACCCTGACAACAACCAAAAAAAATAGAGGTAGATCAGGAAGTAGGCCCCAAGGGATGGGGGGAATCCCTACAGAGAATCAACGCCATCAAACTGGAGGACGCAACCAACCTTGGCTTCAACGAAGAAAAAACGAAAAAAAAAGAGTGAAGGGCACGAAGCCACCACCGAAACCCTCCCCTCCGACCAAAATATTGCTCGCACCTTCGTGAACATGAGATCAAACATTAGGGGGAAACTGAAAAAACACCCCACACCTCACAAACACGAATATAAATCACTCCAACACACTTCCTTGGGCATGAGAAATACCAGAACATGAGAAAACGCTGAACCGACATAGATAGGGAAGCTCAGACACCATATTAGAAGAGAGAAGATGACAAAGAAATCTCATCTGTCGAGCTCGAGCAACAGGTTCGAAAACTTGAAAGCAGAAGTTTGCGGCTAGGGTTTCCCCTAGTCGCAGACCCCCTCAAGAAATTTCCCATAGCCATCTTTTTATTATATATATATATATATTTTTTTTTGTTCTTTCTTTAAAACAATTTAATTATAAAAAAAATAAAATTTAAATATAAAACAAATAAATAATAATTAAAAAAAAAAGAATTGAATAAGGGTAGGCATCATGGGACCTCGCATGAGGCCCACGTGGCTCCCTCTCCCTTTCCCTCACACCTAAAATAATAATAATTAAAAAAAAAACTTCGCTCGAACCATAGCCCCCCTCACTCACTCACACTTCTCATTTCACTCCACCTTGGCCTTGATATCCCTCTCTACACAGTCAAGGGTTCAAGGGCATGGCCTCGACCCCATGGCTAACCGCCCAAAGGGAACGACCTTGGCCTCCAGGCCAGTCCACCCCTTTTCTTAGCATGGTATGAAACATAGACCCTCGTGCCGTCAACTCCTTGCAACTTTGCAATATGAGAGAGAAGGATGGAATCAATGCCAGGGCCACCAGTTCGATTCTTGTTAAAACCCTCAAACTCCGTTACCCCGACCATTTGAGGTGGCTTCTATGAGTGGCAACTCAACTATTCCACTATGTTGGCACATGGGCAGACCCAGGGTTCAACTCTAACAATGCACCAACAAACCCTAACTACTGGCCCTTATGACAACACCTACGAAGCAGATGAAGTCTCATCCGAAGTAGAAATAAGAGGGATGCAGGACATAGGTGTCTACAACCAGAGGAAATGCAAGAATATTCCAAAACAACAACACAAAATAGCCTAGATATTCTTAACAATATTATGCTTAACTTCGCGAAGTTAGTTAGATCTTCTTATCTTCAACAAGAAAAAAATAACAGTGCAATAATAGTATAGAAGATGGTAAATAAAAAAGTATCAACCACATGGAACAATAGTATTTTACGTGGTTCACCCTCTCCCTAGGGATACGTCCACATAACTGTCTTTATTGATAAAATAGATGAAAATATATAGTTCTATCTGTGCACTCAGCTACAAATCCTTCTCTCTCTCCTCTTTATCGCCTAACCCTGCGCACCCAGCTGCAGATTCGATCTTCGTACCCAAATGAAGACCTGAAATACAAGAATACCCTAAAACATAACACTTCTACATCTCAAAATCATTATCACCTCCTCTTCTCAACTCTTATAGACCTCTATTTATACATTCCATGACTCTTATAAAACCCTATACTGAAGCCCAGGTGGCAAAATCTTAGATCCACATTGCCAAAACCCTAGGTCCAAATAACTCTCATTTTAAGGACTTCACTGACCTGTTCTTCCTTCTTCTCCACGAGGTGCTCCAAAGCACCCATTAGTGTCTTCTTCTTATTGATGATTTGTCCACGATCTATCTTCTTTGCTGCTTTGTCTTCCTTGATCTTCTCTTTCAACGATTTGATTTCCTTTAATTCATTCCTTCTTTTATGCTTCTTTAACCACTTCGACCCTTCCTTGGTTTGTGTGCCTTCCACACACTTCATACTTTGTCTTTATTCTTCCTTAATCTTCACTTTCTTCCTTAATACATGACCAAGGTCCAACAACCCCCTAACACTCACATGTGACTCGTCCTGAGTCATTGTAGGGTTGAGCCTTATGTATTACTTCGACTACAGATTGTGTGGTGCATCCTGTGCTTTCTGCTCTATCCCTCCCTATCGTATGCATACTGTCTTTTCTGTGTCTGGTACCCAATTTCAACTGCACCTGTTACCTAGACCCCTCTTCCTTTTCTTTTACTGAGAGCTGCGAGGCAGCTGGTTGTCACAATACAGCTTCAACCGGCTCCCATTTACTAAACCATCCTTCCATTCTCCATTAAGAGTCTTCAACTACACAGCTCCACCTTCTGTAACATAGGAAACCTCGAATGGCCCAAGCCAATGTGTCCTGAACTTTCCTGGATGCTTCATAAACTTGCTGTCATATAAAAGTACCAAATCTCCTTGTTTAAATGCTTTCTTCTTGATATGTCTATCATGGTAAGCCTTTTCTCATTCTTTTTGTACATGCTAATGAAATCCTGCAATGAACCTGTCTTCCTTTAGTTCCATCAATTGCGCAAGCCTATCTTGAACAACACCGGTGTCATCCATACCTGTAAATGCTGCAATTCTTAAACTAGGAACCAAATATTCCATAGGTACCACTGATTCCTGGCCATAAACTAACTTGAAGGGAGTCTGCGTTGTTAACTTTTTGCAAGTAGTTCGATAATCCCATAACATTGCTGGAATTCTCAAATCCCAATCATCTCTGTTAACACTGCAAATCTTAGTTAGTGCTGTCTCCAAAATTTTATTGAAAGCTTCGACTATACCATTCACCTGTGGGTGATATGGTGTGCTCTTCTGATGGTGAACTTCAAACTCCTGAGTCAAGGCTTCAATAGTTTTTTGAATGAAGTGTGTGCCTTGATAACTCATAAGGATATTTGGGCATCCAAATCTGGTTATGATATCCTCAAAGATGAACCGCGCAGCTGTCACTACTCTACAATCCTTAACTGCTCTTGCTTCTTCCCATCTGGTCAAATACTCTATAGCAGTGATAATGTATCGAGCTCCTGTGCACTTTCCTGGTGGGTTGATAGGTCGTACAAAGTCAATACCTCATTTCTCAAATTCCTGTAACGTTAACTAAGGTTCTAAAGGTATATCATCCCTTCTAGAAGGATTCCCTACTCTTTGACATACATCGCAGGCTCTGTAGTATTCCTTAGCATCCTTATGTAAAGTGGGTCACCAGAGGCCAGCTCTAAGAACCTTCTACACTGTTTCTTTCCTTGCATAATGTCCTCCTGGGATGCCTTCATGTGCTTCTGCAAGAATCAATGGTATTTCTGACTTCATAACACATCTTCTTAAGATCTCATTTGGTCCCATCTTATATAACTATCCAACTATAAGTTGAAAATCTGTAGCGCGGACTACCAACTGTTTCTTTTGAATAACTGTATACTCGCGAGGTTCCATTCCCATGGATAGGAACTGGACTATCTCGGCGAAGTGATCATCAACTTTCCTGATGGCCAACGATTGTGCATCTGATAGTGTGTCATCGAAACTGGTAGGTTCCTCTCCATGTTCTAACCTGGATAAGTGGTCAGGTCCCTTATTCATTCTTCCTGGCTTGACCACAATCTCAAAGTAATACTCCTGGAATAATAATAACCATATTCATATTCTTCCCCCCAACACTAGCTTGTTGACTAAGTACTTCAATGCAAAATGATCAGTAAACATCTTAAAATGTTCTCCCAACAAGTAGTGTCTAAACTTCTGCAACGCATATACCATAACTAAGCCTTCTCTTTCAGTGGTAGTATAATTCATTTCAGATGTAGAAATCTTTCTGCTAGCAAAGGCTATAGGGTGGTCAATATCTCCTGCACCTGGCTGTGCTAAAACTGCTCCTAATGCAATGGATGAAGCATCGACATGAACATGGAATTCCTTACTCCAATATGGAAAAACCAAAATAGGCACAGTGATCATTTTCTTCTTTAATGTGTCGAAGCTTTGTTGGCATTCCTCTGTCTATTGAAACTTACTATCCTTCTTTAATAGCTTCTCCATAGGTGCTGTTATCTATGAGTAACCCTTAATAAACTTTCTGTAGTATCCAATGTGTCCCAATGTAGTGCACAACTATGTAACCGAAGTAGGAGGAGGTAGATCAACAATGATAGCAATCTTGGAAGGATCTACCAACAACCCCTTCTTACACACAATGTGTCCTAACAAAAATCCAAAAGGTGAAAATAAAATACACTTATTCAAGTTCACGACAATCTGACATTGCCTACACTTATCCAGCATTAATGTCAAACATTCAATATGATCTTTCAGTAGACTAAAAACGGTCCAATGATCAAAGTATGCCTCCAAAAACTTATGCAAAAAATCCTTAAATGCTTCGATCACCACCCTAAAAAATATGGTTGGTGCATTCTTCAAACCAAAAGGTATCACAATGTATTGAGAAGAACCCCATTCTATTGCAAATGTAGTCTTATGTTTGTCCTCCTTAGAAAGTATGATTTGGTGATAGCCTGAAAATCCATCTTTGAATGAATAAACTTCCTGTCCTTCGACATTGTCTAGAACTTCATCAATAAAAGGTGTAGGAAATGGATCATGTAAACATGCATCATTCAATTTCCTCAGATCTACATAGATTCTGATTTCTCCTGTCTTCTTATCTTGGACCAACATAGGGCTGATCCACTCAAATTATTCAACTGATTCTATAATTCCTGCTTCCAACATTCTATCTAATTCAGTCTTAACTTTTTGCTTGTACTTGGGATTCAATCTGTAAGGCCTCTTCTTGACAGGCCTGGCATCTTCTTTCACTGGAATCTTCATTTCTCCCATGGGCCCTTTAATGCCCTTCATGTCTCTGAACTTGGTTGGAAACAAGTTTTGATACTCATGCAATAGTTCTATAATCTTACCAATAGTAGCATCATCCCAATAGTCTCGAACATTTGCCAACTTAGGTGATTGCTCTGTTCCAATATTAACCTTCTTAATTTTAATACGCTGCCCAACAAAAGGTAATTCAATCCTTGGCCCTTCTATATGATCTAGATTATTTTCGACACAGAATGAGAGAGGAGATGTAATAAATAAATGCACAAATATATCGCGGATATCCAATAATATAACATAAATGTATCAGATATGCAACCATAAACATAGAGATACAGTAATACACGATTTCTATCAATGAAAGAAATGTACAGAGACTGTAAAAACACAGAGTGAAAGACTCGCCAGAATGGTGGCCTCTTATCTCTGAGAAGAGATGTGATGGATACTCGCATTCACAAGAAGATGATCGTTACAATGAGGCTCTAAGGGCCTTTTTAACATAAGTAAAATCCAAAACCCTAACCCAAGAAGATGAAAATCCAAAAGGTTTATGGGCCATGATGGGGGTAGTTGATATGTAAACTTCCCGAGGGCGTAAATTTTGCATACAATCTTCATTTGGGGCGCTCGATACACCATTGTAAAGGTATAACCGATACGAACGATTTTCAATTGGTACAGGTCCATGCCTTTGGCAATCACCTGGACCTCGAATCCCCAAAAAACGTCGTTTAGGGCCTCAAAACGTCCCCAGAAGTTTGGAACCCAAAACACTGCCAAGATGGAAAACTTTTTTTCGAGCCCGTGGAATAGGTGGGTGGCCATCAATATCCACCTAGATCAATCCTCCCTCCTTAGGAAGCAATGGTCTCCATTGCGTTGAGTTCTTGGGAGAGAGAGGGAAGCACTTGATGAATATGAATCTTGGTGAGCATCTTGCCTTGCTGGAGACATCACGCTACTTGATTTGTGGAAGGTTGTCATGAACTTGTTGTTGGTGAGGTTGACTCTGTTCAACCAGTCGAGATATCTGAGATGACTGTGTGAAGAAGGAATATTTTCGTTTTGTTGCAATCTTGGCGATCTGATTTTGTTGGATAGAAGGTGCTTGGGCTGAGGCTGTAGTGGTTACAGTATCCTTCTGTTCCCGTTTTGAACAGATTGTGAAGAAGCTGAATTTTGTAGTATGAGATACTACCTTGCGACACTGTTTATGTGGGACAATAGTTGGAACTACCTTTGGTATTTTGTAGAGATGATCCCCTATAGTAACAATGACACAATGAGGTCAAGACTCATAAATAGCATGGCGCTTCCACATATATGGCTGGCCCAACAAAACATCACAGACATCCAGTGGGGAAACATCACATAATACCTCATCCTTGAAGGGATGAATGCCATATGAAAATCGACACTGCTGGATGACACAAAGATCTCATCCCCGGCAAAGCCACCTGATGTTGTATGGCTGCGGGTGTGGTGTTTTTGACAATCCCAATTGTTTGACGACCTCTGCTGAGATGAGGTTCTTTTGGCTTCCGCTATCAACAATAAAATGCAGCGGGGTCCTCTTCACCCACATTTGTGAATGAAAAAGGCTCTCCCCCTTTTCAGGATCTGTTGGTTCTTCTAGTTGAATTGTTGTGGTCGCGACAATAGCAGTGGGTTATGCGTCGATGATCTGTCTTTTACCAGTATTTTTAGAATCATATTCTGAATCAAGGTTCTGCTCCTTGTCTTTGATCTTAACCACCAATGACTATTTTGAATGACATTCCTCGATGTTGTGCCAGGGGATTTTGTTGAAATCGCACCATTTTCCGGTGTCCTTCTTTGTCTTCCCATGACCCTTATTTTCCTGTTGCTTGGACAGGTTTTCAGGAGACTTTTTATCGGGGCCGTCTTTATCATACTTTGGTTGTTGAAGATTTGCATACCCAAACTCCCGTTTGTTCTGGTGCTTAAATTTCTGCTCGATTTTAACAACATATCAATAAGAAACACCGAGTGATGAGATGTCCAGAAAATCCATTTCAGTTTGGATGTATTTGTGTAGAGCCCCATAGTATTTCAGAACCAAATGTCGTTCAGAGTCTTTGATACCTAGCTTGGTGCACAAGGTATGGAAGGTATTGGTGAAATTCGGAACTGCTTGGCCCCTCTCTTGCCGCAGTGTGGTCCATCTCATGTACTGGTCCTCATAGTTGCCAACAGGGTAATACTGTTCCTTTACCACATCCACAAAAAAATCCCAAGTGGGCTGAACCCCATATATTCCAGACTCCTTTGTGGAACTTTTCTCCCAGTAAGTTTCCCACCAATGTTTGACATGGGGGAGAGCTTTAAGGAGTGCGAAGGTGATCTTTTCCTCGTCGGAAAAATTATGAACAAAGAAATAGCCTTCTAAGAGATTTAACCATTTGTCTAGGGCATCCACATCTATCTGACCTTCAAATACGAGAATATCAAAATTAACCTGTACCTTGAAAGGAGAGGTTCTTCCAAAGTGGTTGTTTGATGAAGATGCACCTGTTGCTATCGACATGCGTTGAAGGATGTGGGGAAAATTCTCCATCATTTCGTCCCTCTGTCGCGTGAGAGCTTGCTCAAGCAACAGATTGATAGGATCGTATGCTCTGTCATTTTTATTTTCTTCCGCCATGGAGGGTTTCTTGGGCATGTGAGAGTGATTGTATTCAAGAGAGACAATCTCGAGACCCAACTTTCTATACTCAGACTGTGTCAGGGACATCTACTGAGAAATTGATCAAGAGCAGCCTGCTCTGATACCACTGATTTAGATTATTTTCGACACGAAATGAGAGCGGAGATGTAATAAAGAAATGGACAAAGATATCGCGGATATCCAATAATATAACATAAATGTATCATATATTCAACCATAAACACATAGATACAGTAATACATGATTTCTGTTAATGAAAGAAATGTACAGAGACTGTAAAAATATAGAGTGAAAGACTCACTAGAATGGTGGCAACTTATCTCTGAGAAGAGATGTGATGGATACTCGCATTCACAAGAATATGATCATTACAATGATGCTCTAAGGGCCTTTTTAACATAAGTAAAATCCAAAACCATAACCCCAGAATATGAAAAACCAAAAGGTTTGCAGGCCTCGATGGGGGTACTTGATACGTCAACTTACTAGGGGCGTAACTTTTGCATACAATCTCCGTTTGGGGTGCTCAATACACCGTTGGAAAGGTATAAATGAGAAGAACGACTTTCAACTGATCTATATTAGTGACTTTGTCAATCACCTAGACCCCAAATCCACAAAAAATGTCGTTTAGGGCCTCAAAATGGCCCCAGAAGTTTGGAACCCGAAAAACTACCAAGATGGAAAACTATTTTTCGAGCCCGTGGAATAGGTGGGTGGCCACTAATATCCACCTGGATCATTATATCTCTTTTTCCTTTAGTTTCTGAAATGTTCACATTCCTAGGGTCATCATCCTCATTAACATTAATATTATAGCAACCCTGTAACCGTTGAAGAGGCGCAGTCCATTCATCTTCTTCTTGTTCAAGAGGGGGGTTAGGTGCCTCCTCCAAGACCTTATGTATTACAATTCATAAAGTCTGATCTACTGTGGAGTACTGAATTTCAAATAGGAATGTAGCTATAAAGTTCTGGATCATACCATACCAATCTGTAGTGACTAAGCGTAGTTTTGCTTGAAGATACCAGTTGATAGGCGTAGTGTCTAAGGTGTTAATGAACTTATGTATCCATTTTTCTTTAGGAATGCTGCTCCAGGATTCCTCACAACTTTTCACATGGTCCTTAGGAAAAATATGACCTGTGTATTGATCTTTGCAACCTTCAACTTGGTCTGAAAAGTGCACTGTCAACAAGGTGCGACATTGTATCCACTCCACAATGTTCTTCTTGTGTGTTCCCCACCATCTAGATGGAATTTCTTTTAAGGATTCATCTAGTGCCAACAACCTCTGTTGTACTGGTACAATTCCTTCAAATTCAAATAGAAATGCCTCTAAATTATTCAAGCCATCAAATGTAGGAAGATTACTTACTTCTGTTCCAATCCAGTGAACTGCCTTAGTCAATCATGCACACCTTCGTGTAAAGACTTCATACATTATGTTCTACCAATTTTCCAATGCTTCTTCTGAATCTGACGAGCATGCACTTTCACTTCGCCAACATAGAGTTCCATCTGCTGTAGGATTAATATAATCCTGCTGTCATGCTATCAATTTATAGATGTTCTCTAGCTCATAGGCGTAGTCTTCTTCTCTTATAGGTTCTGTGTATCTGCGACCTTCATCTGGGTCAAGAGGTGCAATGAACCTAAGGCCATCACCTTCAAATCTCATTCTTCTCTTTTTTAGGTCAATAACAGTCAAATTGTCGAAAGCCCAATCAATACCCAACAACGTAGGATATGGACAACTATCATCAACAATTTAGATCACTTCGAAGTATGCAAATGTCCTCACTCCATCGATGTCCACATGGACATGCTCTAGTCTTCCAAAGGGGATCACCGCCTGCTGATTATCCATCCTGAGCCTAATAGGAGAGTAAATCAATTTAGGTTTTCCCATCAATTCCCAAGTCTTCTTCGTCATAACATTTACTTCTGATCCCAAGTTGAGGACCACATAGTCCATGTCGTAGTCTCCAAGGTGCAGTTCCTTGCTTGTCCTCCTTTTTGTAGATACTCGATTCACAACTCTACTCAGCAGAGGATCTACTCTTCCAATTTCATATTGTCTTATCAGGTGTTGTAGTTCCTGCACAACTCTTTCATGTTTAATCAAATCAATACAAGTATATAAGAAGTCCACAAGATTGCTTACCTCTTTTCCTTGTCTAGGTGGGGTAGACTGATCAAATGCTGGAAGCATTTCACATTCCCTTACTTCTGATTGTGCCCGAGATGAAGAAGCATGTTCACCTACAAATTCTCTTCTTGCTTCTTCAAAAGTATGATTTTCTTTCCTTGGGTCAAACAATGGCACCTTCTCTAAAGCTCTTCTGATCCTTGATCCATCTATAGTATTTCTTGGAGTCACCCTATCTTCTCCTATGACAACGAATCCTCTAGTAATAATAGAGACTCTGAGTTCCTGATTGCGAGGATCAAATGTTATTTTCTAGACTTGTTGGTTTCCACCTTGTATTTCTTGAACCTTAGCTAACAATACTGGACAGTGTTCAATGACATGGTCAAATGAATTACAATAGTTGCAAGTAGTACAAGGGTTCTGGCAATCCCTTGCCAAATGACCTGGCTGGGCGTAGTTATAGCAAATAATCTGACCTCAACCTCGACCCATGCGTGCTTCTCGTCCTCTTCCTATTAAACCATCGTGAGGGGTGAAGCTTCCTCTTCCTGGTGAATTGAACTGCGCAACATTGCCTTCTAACTGTAATTCTCCTTGAATTCTATATGCATCCCTTGACCTTTCATGCATGAGGTCATAAGCCCTATAGTCCCTCTCATCATGGCCGACATATTTATAGAATGTACAATAAAGATTGGTGGGTGTCTGGACATATTTTTTCATATAATAACATTCACAAGGGCGATGTCTAGTTTTACATACCTCACACCATGGTAAATTAGCCTGTTTCAAAAGGTTAGGGGCTCCTGAGGCCAAGTATTCACTAAATAAAGGACAATGCTCTTTGTCATGGACCTCTTCTTTACATCTGATACACCATATGCCTTCTCTTTTCTCTTTTCCTTTGTCTTTCTTCATGTCTTCAACTTGTAAAGATAAACTAGTTAATTGATTCAAAATATGACTCATACCTGAACTGGATTCTCCTACAGGGGTTGCTTCTAGTTTCATGGCGATATCTAATGCCTCAGCCTGCGAAGTGACCTTCTGTTTCATCAGAGGAACTCTAATGTGTGGAAGGAGGGAAATGGTGAACCATTCCTTATGCTGTTTGTCTGGAATATGAAAACTTAAATGGCCTGTCAAGGTCTTAAACCTCTGATCAAATTCCCAAATAGGTTCAGTCACCTTCTGCTTGATTTCCTTCAACTCTGTAATGCACTGTGAATCTGACTTAGGCTTCTTGAACTCTGCACTCAACATAGTCTTAATGTCATTCAACTCTTTAGGCTATACATATGCTGTAACAAACTTCATATACCAGGTTAGTGCACGGTCTCTCAAGGTAGTATTAAACTGATCTCTCTTAACAGCTTCATTGGTGACTTGCTTAATGCTCCATACAACTTCGCATAAGAACCAGTGATGGTCAGGATCCTCAGATCCATCTCCTCTGAAAATAGGTAACCTCATTTCATCTGCCATTGATTTTTTTGGGTTTCTTGACTCAGTCTGTACTAAACTGCTTGTGATGGTACTCTGAGTTCTCTGATTACTTTGGTTACT
>SNQJ01S0010939.1:21571-65515 GCA_010110895.2 Picea sitchensis
AAGATGGTAAATAACAAAGCAACAACCACATGGAACAACAATATTTTACGTGGTTCACCCTCTCCCTAGGGCTATGTCCACAAAATTGCGTTTATTGATAAAATAGATGAAAATATACAGTTCTATCTGCGCACTTAGCTGCAAATCCTTCTCTCTCTCCTCTTTATCTCCTAACCCTGCGCACCCAGCTGACAACACGAAATACATGAATACCCTAACACATAAATCTTCTACATCTCAACATCACTATCACCTCCTCTTCTCAACTTTTCTAGACCTCTATTTATACATTCCATGACTCTTAGAAAACCCTAGACCGAAGCCCAGGTGCCAAAACCCTAGATCCACATTGCCCAAACCCTAGGTCCACACAACTCTCATTTTAAGGACTTTGTTGACCTGTTCTTCCTTCTTCTCCATGAGGTGCTCCAAAGAACCCATTAGTGTCTTCTCCTGCTTGCCGACTTGTCCATGATCTATCTTCTTTGCTTCTTTGTCTTCCTTGATATTCTCTTTCAACGACTTGATTTCCTTTACTTCGTTCCTTCTTTTATTCTTCTTTAACCACTTTGACCCTTCCTCATTTTGTGTGCCTTCCGCACACTTCATACTTTGTCTTTCTTTTTCCTTAATCTTCACTTTATTCCTTAATACATAACCAAGGGCCAACACACTATAGTACATGATGGAGGGAGATAAGGTACAATGGGTGCCATTGGAACCGACATTTCCTGTTGTTCACCTCACTCTTATTCCTCATAGTTGTGGTGATTTGAAGAAACAACATCATATATAGGTAGCTCCTTGCACTACTAGCACCATTCCATTCCTATTCTTGTTTCGGGTTACGGCACGGTTTCATGGGAGAAGGTAGCAGCGAGGAGCCACTTAATGAGAGTAACTTTTGCCAAGAAGAGTTCGCCCATCCTCTCTCGGATGGAATTTACTGGACGTTCGAAAGTTGCACACAATCTGCCACCATGTTCGATCATCTCAAACGAAAAAATATGCAGTGTGCAAGGGTTTGATTTTATGTTTTTTGTTTTTGTTTTGAAGTTAAATGTTAATGGTTGAGCTATGCAGCCTACCCATGCTGAGTTCTGAGCTACGACAAACCTATATATATAAAGATGCCATGAGGAGTCTACCGAATAAATTATCCTGAAATGAGATCCATGGGTCACTATATATACATGTTTTGAGTGAGTAACGAAGGTTGCGAATGGAACCTCATTTTAAGATATTCTCAATCCATGCATAAATATTTGCATCCTATTATGGGTTATAAATAGTAATTGCAATCGTGGTGAAATAAAACTGTAGGTAAATTTGATCATATATACACTAATTAGTTGCAATAAGTAATTACATTATTCTTTTATTTTATTTGTAAACTGAAGTGAAGTGACTGAAGTCGAGATAGAAATATCAGTGTTATTATCTTTTGGTCTGTCATAAGTAGTGTCCAGTCAAATAAAACAAATAAGGGAAATAGCTGCAAAGCAACTAGTCCCTGCCTCGTTAAATACATTAAATTATATGATTGGAAACAATTGAAACAAAACTAAGAACCCTTTTGAGCTAGCTAAATTTTAGGAATTAGGTATGGAGAAATATTTGTTCGTCAGAATAAAAGATAAATCCATTTTTATTAACTTTAAAATGCAATATATTAATTTTTTAATAATCATATAAATATGATATAAAATGTGAATATATGTTACATAATGCATCACAATGTGGGGATATTTGAACATATAACAATATATTAGGATAACCATTTTTTCTATTATCTCATAGTCAGATTAAGTGACAAAATACAACATTAAATTCAAATTGCATATATAACTATTCTTTAGATTAAATTAGAATTTTTTTTAACTATTTATTAATGTATCTAAAGTGAATGCATTTAAAAAATATGTATACTTAGAATTAACGTCAATACTATCTCTTTATCAATAATATGTATATTAGTCTACTAATTAACCCATCATCACTACAAAAGCGAACTGCGAGTTAAGGTAAGCTCTTTTCTATGCCCGGAAGAGATAAAGCCAGTTGTTAGGTGAGGTTATAGAAAAAAATTCTTCTTTCCACCTTGAACTTAAATCCTTTATTTGCATATAGCTCCCCTGCTCTTTGTTGCTGGAGAATCAACCACTTGAATTGCTAGTCTGATTTGATCTCTAGTAAGTACAACCGACCAACTAAAGCTATAGTCCATTCCCATCCTGTCTGGGGCTGCTCCTACTCTTAAGGGGATATATTTATCCTTCCCATTCCTTTTTCGAATACGGCAATATTTGTAGTTTAACCACTTGATTCTCAACGAATTGTGTATGTGTAATTATGGTCTACAAGGAAAAATAAGGGACAATTGATAGAACAAAGTCTCTTATTTATCAATCCCCTTTATTCTCTCTTAATGATATATTCAATCCAACAGAAAATTGATTTATCTAAAGGAAAACTAAATATACACAAATGAAACATGTGTTTTTCAACACCATATATCAATGAAAATAATTTTAATATTTTTATAAGCATCATACTGGGTATCGTACTAAAATATGGTCGACTACGTTGTGTGCAGGTTTTGGATTAATGGATGTGCTCTAATGAAAACAATGTTATACACAAATATAAATATAAATACATATTCTTATTAATCAAACATTCATTTTGAAGAATTTTACAAACTCTTGTTAAAAACARTTGTTTGAGATTTTCTGTTTAATGCTTAAAGTTTTTCGAAGAAGTTTCAAATATGTTAAATATGCTTTATATAATGGTTTGGATTATGTGAGATTAATGTTAAAGTTTTATAGGATTTGATGTATACAAATTAAAATTAATGGATTATATATAATTAGAATTATGGTTGACTATATTATAGTTGTTGTGCTCGCTACATTCAATACATAATAATGATGATGATTCCACATTTGTCGAGCATYCAAGGAGGAAGATTTGGGACTAGACATGGAAAACTTAATACACAGACATGAATAAAGGTCCTATCACCACTTAGAAAGACATGAAAATTCTGATTGAAGCCCAACTTGTACCTATCGCTCATCATGTCACTCTTGAAAGCTTAAGGTGTCTGTCACCGCTTCAAACCACCTCCTCTCCTTCTTTAGAGATAAGGAGCAGCTGTTGGGGAAATGTTGCTTCCAAATCCTTACGTCATAAGCCTCATAATAAGTGGAAGGAAATGGTGTTTAAGCTGAGAAACAAGGAAATTGTTTGTTCAGAGAACAAAACAAGGAAAGTGTTTGTGCAGAGAACATAAGAAAATCATTTAAGGTAGTTGATCAATCAAAACCTTATTCCACAAAGCCTTTGTGTCATTTTCGAGGAGTTGCAAAATGGTAGGGGAAATGAAGGAAAATTGTTTATTTCGCTCCTTATCATTTTCGAGAAGCCACTCTACAACAGAGCCTAAATAAGTGCCTAAATACAAGGTGAATGTGTGCACTTCTAAAGAAATAGAGATTGATCTTTCAGGCCAAGTTGAAGGTGCCAAATATTCAGAGGCGTGGAGAATGTTGACACTCAGAACTGAAATGGGTTGCAACAAATCAATCCCGAGGCAACCTCGAACCACTTTGGATTGGAAGACTGCCCTCCCCCAACCCGAGAGGGATCTCTCGAAAAATGTCACAAAATAATTGAAGTAAACGTGAAAAAGATGGGTAGATTTGTGGGTAAAAGTTGGTCTTGGATTTTTGGAATTTGGGGGTTAAACCAGGGAAATGGTCCATTGGGCATGGAGTCAAATGAAAACCGAGACAAAGAGACAATAGCATAGATCAAATAACTTACGGAAAGTGAGGCAAAGTAAGTCTATCTTTCAGCGCTTTGATAAATCATGATGCGGTAGCGGAAAGAAAAAGGAAAGGCCGACGTAGCAAAGGATACATGCATAATTCCGAAAATGCAGATTGGTCTTACACTGCTGATAGATGGTGCAGAGGAAAGAGAATAAACAATTACAGAAAACCCAAATCCTTTCGTTATAGTAGTGGTCGTACTAAAGTATAACGAAGCACCTCGGTTAGAAGAAAACAAAATGTAATGCAGTTGTGATGGATTAAGGAAGACATAAAGATATGGTAAAGACAATTTCAACTGTGAGTAAGGAACATATAAATGCAGTCCAAACAGATTTAACACAACTGAAAAGAAGAAGAACATACTCAAAGAAATCGACCGTGATGAATCTCACAGTCGCAAGTAAAAAATCGTCTTTATTACTCCAATCTGGTTTACAAAAACTCAGTCGTTACAATGAAACTCTCTTCGAAAAGAGGTTTCCCCAGTGCTCTGCTCATGCGCGCGCCCCCCCTACCTTTTTACATACATCAGTCTTTTAAAAGAAAAATAAAATTCTTTGTGTTCCAGGAATCATTCGGTTCGTCTTCATGGCATCTTGCGACTGCCAGGCACATCTGCCAGCACTTTGGATCGTTACTGACTTAAGGAAGCTTGTAACCCCTTTGGCTAGGTGTGCATAATCTGGGCGATACACTTCAACTTGCACACCAAACCTTTGCAAATGATACTTTGTAACTTGTGCTCGGACACGTCTTCCATCTACTACAGCAACTTTCATTCTTGTGAATCATGTTGGTAAGAATTCTGACTGGGTCCTCTGCTCTTAACTTACGCGCCCGAGTGATTGACACCCGCAATGGGCAGCCAGCGCCTTGAAAGCCGAGTAAACGACTGTTCCCTTCTTATCCTTATGCGTGTTGAAGTGATTCTTGAGGCGTGCCATCATGTCCTTATTGAGATGAAATACAACCTCCTGTAGATCGCGAGACGAGGGAAGAAGCATTTGCACGGTCTCGAGCAACTGGAGGTATTTCCTGTCGACTGTGCGAGAGCCTGGTCTGAAGCGATGGTGGAACGAAGGTTTGGCGATGGTGAGGGATCCTCCGCAAATGTCAGACCATGAGTTGATGAAGTGCGAGAACGAGTATCCGTCGGCAAGCATGTGATTCAATGAGAACGCCATAGCCACTGTATCTTTAAGCTGCATCATCTGCACTGCAAGCAAGGGAAGAGATTGGCAGTCTGCACAAATGCCTTCGTTCAAAAGAAACAACAATTTCTGAATATAGAGAGGACTTTTCTGAAGGAGTATGTGTTCAAGAGTGCCATCTACAGCGGCCTCTATAAATTGGACACCCTCATCAGTGCATTTTACGTGTAGAAAACCGTCGGGGGACTTGGCCAATCTGCCAGCCAAAGAGTAGAAATAGACGAACACCTCTGCCAGGCTCCACTTCAATCGCTCAACTAGTTCATGTGAATTTATATTGTTTTCTCGTTGGAAGAAGAGTACTATCTGACCGTAGTTTGTTCGTGCGAAATGAAGATCAAATGGGGAGAGCGGGCCGTACTCTGTGTTGTTGTCTGAGAATGATTGCCATCACCATTTTCATAATGATTTTCTGATAAATCTTTAATACCATTTTCATTTGAATTTTCCCTTACGGCCTCATGTGAGACCAATCTATTCTCTCTGGGGGCACATTTTAGCACTTCTGAATCTGGAGCATCCATGGTCCCATCATTATCTCCAATTTCTTTCGTATAATGCTCGGCTGCCGCGTCCCATTGTTTGTATCTGAAGCAGCCGTTGCCCCTCTTCCTCGCTTGAATGGTAACGTCTCAGTCATCATGCCAATGGTAACGCCACCAACGGTCTCCCCCGAAAGTCTGGCCGAATTGTCAGTCTGAAGGAGCAGCGTTATTTGAAACAACTGTCCGAGAATCAATTGACTGCAAGTTCTATGCAAAAACCGTAGATCCCGACGTCTGGAATATTCTTCCTCTGGTATTACCCATGGATACTCCTCTATATCTTCTAGAAGTTCTTGCCATGAAGCGGAACTGAAAAGCGAGATATTTATATCATCCTCCACCGAGAGAGCCATATTTTCTGTATTAATATCACCAATTGGGCCTAAAATACGCGCCACGGGTTCTCTTGGAAGTTCTGATCTACTATCCCGTCCATCTATTCGTATGACAAATCTTTGCCCCAAAAGTTGAGACCTTTGTCTCGATGCCACACGTACTGGGATTCTCTGGTCCATTGGAACACACAAATAATTGCCCTTGCCTTCTGGAGTTAAACACTGAAACTGCCAAAGCCTCCATAGATGGCCACCTTTAGCTCAAGTGACACCATTTCATGTAGTTCCAAAGAGTAGGGACAAGTTCAGTCGTATATGCAAGTCCAGTCATAACATTCTCAAGGGGTAACATTGTGATAGAAACATGCAAAAATGCACAAAGTGCATAAACAACTGCTGCTTCTTTTTCAGATGGCCCTTCAATAGAAGTACTATCACCAAAACCAGTCTGGGAGATTAAGGCGAGGCCAACAACATCGATGGTCTCGAAAAGGTAATGCAGACACACCACAAACTCAAACATCCCTCCATGTGGGATACGGTACCCTTTCTCGCCGTCCTTCCGAAGCCTTGACAGCAAATAATGATGGTAAAAGTTCCCACTCGTGCCAATAACCAACAGTAGAATGCCCAGCGGCATCAAATCCATAGTTGGCGATGGTAAGCCCTCAGATATTTTCATTTCATAAAGGAAAGTGACAACTGAAAAATTGTAAACAAAGGAAACACAAATGGCAGTGTTCATGGCCATCCCTCTAGAATAGCGATGATTAAACAATACCTCGAAAACTCCCTTGAAGGAATGAAGGGCCACAGTCAAGACCAGAAGCCGAGTACTAGACTCCCTGTGTAGCTGCCACATAATTGAAAGCTGCAGGAGACCCAATTTCTGAAGCAATTGCTCGCAGAGGACCACTCTAATTTACAAAGCAAGAAGAAGGAAATGATTAGGAAAGCTGGTGCGTAGAAAACAAGCATTCCTGTCCTGCTAGATATCTGAGCTGATGGAGAATAGTCTTGACGATTAAATTTGGGGTAGTGGGGATTGTGTTTGAATTGCATGATTCCTAACATGAATCCTATCAGCAAACCTGTGACGATTAGAATAATCTCTGATGCTGGCATGTATACAGGGGGAGGATTCTGAATTAACAACGAAGAGCCCATTGTGTTGTTCAATCCCAATTCCTTCATATGGAAGAGGAAAAGAAGCTGTGATCAGAACGATACCCGAAAGTCCTGTAGGTTAAAGAAGATGGGAGTTGTGAAGATGTATCTGGAGGAAAAAGAGTGTGGAGACTTGGAAAAGTAGTCGCTATCTGTTGAACGTAACATGGCCAGAGACCTTGACTCATCACAACCTACTTTAGATTTGGAAATTGCTTCCATAGGAAGGAATGGACAAAAATTGTGCTGGAACACTCAATTGCATATTGTGGCCAGTGTAGAGTTTCTTAGCACTATTGGAAGCAAGTCTTGTAAGTAAACACTCTAGATGAGACACCCCACTTCCAGGAATGTTGGGTTGAATGCCTTGAACGGTGAGGATTAGCTCACGGAAATGACTAAATGTGTATATAAGCAAAATATAGTTCATAGTGCTTCCAGCCCAAGGGAGCATAGGATCTGTTAAAATTATAACTGTCTCTACAACAACAACACTGGTAAATCAGCAGATCCTGATAGTCTTGAAGGCCCGGACTTTAGTTGCTCCTTGCTTTGATGCACARCCTGTAGACAACAAATGATCAAATATCTTATTCTRTACTGTAGAATGGCTTGATCGGAAGAAATATCCTCGTTTGTAAATACGTCTAAGATATTGCCTTGGGCAGCACAATCGATTTTGATATCTGTTACAACAGAGAATAAACAATAAAAATCTCTAGTACTATGGTGAATTGAAGCCTGGGTTTGACGTAGAACGGGGAAAATAAGAAACAAAGGCCGAACAAAATACTATTGGTAGAGGTAAATTAGGTAGTCCCGGACTTCCAGTATCAACAATGATAAGGGGTATGAGCAGTCAATGAAGTACCATCAGGTTTGGTGCAAACGACTTGGTGCTAATGGCATGTAGCTGGTTCAAAACTTGGAATTCCTCTTACATCAAAAAAATAGACACGAAAATAAATGTGGACTAATTATACGTTTTTGATCCATGGATGCAGTAGAGGATGACAAGATTTCAAGCCCAAACAACTCCCTCAATTCCTGATTCAATTCACGGATTTACTAAGCATTAGAGAACCCATGTCAAGATGAAGAATACAAAGTAGCCTGCTTCCACCGCTAAGAAAATTCATAGCTCACCGCCTTTCAAATCCTCAACTACAATAACTTTGGTGTCGTTGGCACATACCAGGTAAGTCACTCCAAGGCTCATCCTCAAGTTAATTCCTTGGAATTTCACAATATTTTGATAGAAAGAGTTGCAAAGTTTCTCCTCTTTCCCCATCTTTGATAATCCTTTGTAAAACTCATGATGCCTCGAGCTCCTCAGGTTTCCTTTGAGACTCCTCCTCTCATAGGCTGTCAAGTTGTTTCTTAGACATGAACGAAATTTCATCTACAAAACCACCTTGCTTACCTCTTCCACCCATCGCTAACTGATTGGGTCCTCATACATCCTCTAACCATCCCTTTAGAAACACTAGCAACAACCTCTACGATTTCCCGTGTCTTTAGCCATTCTCATCGTGGCCAAATCAGCATACCTACAGGGCTCCGTAATCAAACTAATTGATCCATAATGGAAAATTTTAGCCTGCAATAACAAACACAATATCAAATGCAGTGATCATAACCCATGTATGTCTGACCAATATTCAGTTATAAGACTTGAGAGGTGCTATCATAGGTAGCGACGGGAGCTACCAACGTTTATGGTACACAGGTTTTCAAGACCTGAAGCACTAAAGTAGCAGGACCTTGCAGGGACGGTGGGAAGATGCAAAACAAAAAGAAGATGGTGGGATGAGGTACAAGAAGGCTCAATGAGTGAAAGATGGAGAAGATCTTGCATGGTTGGAAGGTGGCCAGTTACAAGGACGATGTTGCAGTGATAGGAAAAATCAATATCCACTTGAATGCCGTGAGAGGATCAGATCAATCAATATTAATGTGACCGTGACTGCCTCGACTGCAGATCAATCAATATTAATGTGACCATGACTGCCTCGACGACGGTAATATGCAAGCCTTCAAACTGGGCAATTCAAAATACCTGAAATTTTGTTTTTAAAATTATTTTTTGTATTCTGACAAATATCTAAAAATAAAATCTCAATGCCAGGGGTATTATGTCCCATCACTTGTATATACATGAATTACAAAATCAAAATATAAATTTGTAATAACTAAAAAATCTATTTTTTAATTAAAATAACAATAATAATAAAAATTGTTTGGAAAACTTTGGTTATGGTTATAAAATTGGTTGCAAAATGCACCAACTCATATAGCGAAATGCACCTACTGAATGCTATAGTACCTCACTCGAGCCAGGGACTAATAATACTGTTTTAAGGCCACTTTCAATTTTATGGTATAACAAGCTTATGCATAAGTAAAAATAACTTTACTATTAGTTACACGTAAAATTTATGACATCTTATTTTAAGAATAGGTTAAGATTAATTATACGATATCGATGGTGAAGGTATTGCATGCGACAGATAAAAAATGATTATATAAATAAATATATGATTGAGGTTATGAAAGTATTAAACAAATATATGTAACTNNGTAATTGTCCATTATTGGTTAAATATAAAAATTTACAATATATTAAGATATTAATAAAATAAATTCTACGTTTAAGATATTAATAAAAGACCCAACAAATTTTTCCTTTGAAATCTGCCTCTTTCTCATATTTGATTTTTTGACCTCCTATAACCATCATTCATGATGTCTTTGTCCCTTATAGGTGGATGTGGGTGTTTTTACGAGTAACAGGTGGTTAAAAGCAGTAAGCAGGTGGCTAAAAATAGAGATGGGAAGATGGTATAGGTCTGCAGGACTCTTTCCTACTACCTCCTCACCTACTCCATAATTCTTATTAAGGTTTTTAGGGTTATCTTCAGGTTATTCCAAGAGTTTCTAGGATGTTCACAAGGGTTTCGTGACATGGTATATTTATCTTCCATGCACATGGAGTTTAGGTTCCAGTTGTTGGCCCTCAAATCTTAACGGTTATTAACAAAATTTCTGGGTTGTTTAAGGGCTAAACTTAAAGGGTTTCTAGGATGCATGTCCAAGATTTTTTTTATTTGTTTGTTTATAGAACAAATAACATACTTTCAAGCCATAAGAGAGTGGGCAAGCCCTAGGTTTCAATTTTGAAACCAATCTCTGGTACCAATTGTAATGCCCTTCCACGGCTTCATAGTTAAAGTCATTTTTATTTTTTTATTTTTTTTTGCATTACAATAAACTTCTATTTCTGATTATTTCTTGTTTCTGTTTGCAAGACAAAATGATTTTTTTTGTGTACAGGATTGAACAATTAAATTTAAGTAGTCTGATAATACATTTTTCCATACATATAAATATCATAACTTGGATTTAAAGTATAACAATAATATTTGTGAATTACCTGTTGAAGAAGAAGGTTGTTCCCCGAGCTGCTCCCTATTGAGTTAGTCCCTCTTTCCTGTTGTTAACTAAAAAATCCTGACAACATAATATTTTCCTCCCAACCAACTAGGAATAGAACCTTGCCATCTCCCTAGCTCCAGGAAATCATATTTCCTAGCCCGTGAGCCCAAAATCCCAACAACATCAGTGCACTAATAAGCCAACCAAAAATTTCCAACAATTTTCCTCATCCTAGATTTCTCTTCCCCTCTCTCCAATGATCCCCACAAATGTCCAACTCACCCTTCCTTATCCCTCCATCCACCGACTCCCTCCATCATAAATTTTCCAACTCCCCTTATCCTTTCYCATAAATTCCATACCTACCCTTAATACAATAAAATATTCAATTCATTTATTGTTGCATTACTTAATTCTTAAAAAAATACAAAATCTAATTTGTTCAATAATTAATTGACTTAGATAAATTAATGATTTAATTAATTAATTAACTTTTAATACATGAATGACTTAATTTAACTTACTTAATTATAATCGTTAATTAATCTAACTGGGTGTTACATCCAATGCTACTTGTGGCTGCAATCAAATGGAACCTTCTTCATCYGACTCTGGTAGACTGGTCTGGGTCTGGCATTTAGTGCCAATCAGTTTCTTCAGGCATGAGACATGAAAAACATGATGTATCTTAGAGTGTCTGGGTAAGGCTAACTGGTAGGCCATTGGCCCCACTTGTTTGAGAATAGTATAAGGACCATAAAAATTGGGGGCAAGCTTTTGACAATGCTGGGATTTGAGTGAAGTTTTCTTGTACGATTGCAAATAGATAAACACCTAGTCCCCTTTAGCAAATTGACATTTAGAATGACCTTGATCTTCCTGTTGCTTCATGCAGTTTTGAACGATGACCAAATTTTCTTTGAGACTATGGAGAATGGTCATGCGATTTATTAGGTTGTGGTGAACCTCCTAAACCTTAAAGACACCTGACATGTATGGGATAATTGAAGGTGACCTTTGTCCACAGACTGCTTCGAAGGGAGTAATGCGAGTGAAAGTATGGTAAGAGGTGTTGTGCCACCATTCAACAAGGGGTAACCACTGAACCCACTGATTTTGTATATTTGAAGAAAAACACCTCAAATATGTTTCCAAACACTTATTGACTGCTTCAATTTGGCCATCAATCTGGGGATGATAGGAGGTGTTGAGATGCAATTCGGTTCCTTGGAGCTTGAATAATTCTTGCTATAAATTGGTGGTAAAAGTTGGATCACGGTCATAAATAATAGAATGAGGCATGCCATGGATTTTGAATATATTATCCATAAAATATTTGGCCACTGTGGAGGTTGTGAAGGGGTGTTAAAGAGCACAAAAATGATCATATTTGGAAAGACGATCCATGACCACCAAGATGAATGAATTATCGCTTGATTTGGGTAAGAAAACAATGAAATCCATAAAAATATCTGTCCAAATAGTAGGTGGAAGTGGAAGTTGTTGGAGTGTGCCTAGAGTTTTGACAATCTCGCCTTTATTTTGTTGAAAAATATCACATTCGACCACAAAAGTGTAGATTTTCTCTTTCATACCATCCTAGAAAAAATAACGTTTGAATCATTTGTAAGTTTTGGAAAAACCTGAATGCCCAGTTGTAGGTGAAGTATGAAACTCATAGAGCATCGTGGATTTAAGGGTTGACTATTTTCTTAAATACATACGACCTTTCTATTGAAACTCTTAATTGTGCCAAGAGTACCTTGGAGAAGCTTGAGGATCTTGTTGTAGTTTTTGGATTAGGATGGAGAGTTTGGAGTCTTGCCACCATTCTTGGTGAACATATTGAAGCTAATATGCGACAATGAAGGAGAGGGAAAAGAGGGACCCTTCTTCTTGAAAAATATCCTTGTCCTCAAGGCTTGAGATGAGAAAATTGTTGCAAAATAGTAGTTGACTCCTAGGTGGCATCTTCTGGTGGAGTATCCTTCCATTGAAATAAAAATTCCTTGATGGTATGCTGACAGAGACGACACTTGCGCTGGTCCAATACCACTTGTGGCTGCAACCAAATGGAATCTTTTTTGTCCAACTCTAGTAGAATGGCCCGGGTCTGGCATTTAGTGCCAATCACTTTCTTCAGGAAGGAGACATGAAAAACAATATGTAGCTTAGAGTGATTGGGCAAGGCTAACTATTAGGCCAATGGGCCCACTCGTTTGAGAATAGTATAAGGACCATAAAATTTGGGGGAAAGTTTCTGACAGTGCTGGGCTTTAAGTGAATTTTTTCTTGTACGGTTGCAGATGGAGAAACACTTGCCCCCCTTAAGCAAATTGATGTTCAAAATGACCCTAATCTTCTTGTTGCTTCACGCGGTTCTGAGCCATGACCAAATTTTCTTTGAGAGTATGGAGAATGGTCATGCAAACTATTAGATTGCATTCGACCTCCTAAACCTTGGAGACACCTGACATGTATGGGATAACTGATGGTGGTATTTATCCGTAGACGACTTCAAAGGGATTCATGCAAGTGGAAATATGGTAAGAGGTGTTGTACCACCATTCAGCGAGGGGTAACCACCAAACCCACTGATTTTGTCTATTTTACAAAACACCTCAAATATGTTTCCAAACACTTGACTACTTCAGTTTGGCCATCAATATGGGGATGATAAGAGGTGCTGAGATGCAATTGGGTTCCCTGGACTTGAATAATTCTTTCCAGAAATTGTTGGTAAAAGTTGGATCACGGTTAGAAACAATAGAATGAGGCATGCCATGGAGTTTGAAGATATTATCCATAAAAACTTGAGCCACTGTGGAGACTATGAATGGGTGTTGAAGAGCACATAAATGATCATTAATACCACCATGTTGAATGGATTATTTCTTAATTTAGGTAAGACAACAAAACAATACATAGAAATATCCATCCAAATAGTAGGTGGAAGAAAAAGTGGTTGGAGTGTGACCGAAGTTTTGAAAGTCTCGCCTTTATTGCGTTGATGAGTATCACATTTGACCACAAAGGTGTGGATGTCCTGTTTCATACCATCCCCCAAAAAAGAATGTTTGACCCATTCATAAGTTTTGGCAAAACCTTAATGCTCAGCGGTAGGCGAAGCATGAAAATCAGAGTGCAATGTGGATTTAAGGGTTTATTGTTTTCTTAAATACATGCGAATTTTATAGCAAATATCTTCATTGTGCCAAGAGTACCTTGGAGAAGCTTGAGGATCCTGTTTCAATTTTTGGATTAGGCTGGAGAGTTTTGTGTCTTTCCACCATTATTGGAGAAAAACTTGAAGCCAATATGTGACAATGAAGGAGAGGGAAAAGAGGGACCCTTCTTCATATTGTCGGGAGAGGGCATCAACCACCATATCTTCTTTGCCCTTCTTGTAAATGATCTCATAATCATACCCAAACAACTTGGTCACCCATTTCTGTTTCTCTAGGGATGAAATTCGATGTTATAGGAAGTACTTGAGGCTTTGATGATCCATTTTAATTTGGAAGCATTTCCCTAAGAGTAAGGGCACCAGAGATTCACTGCATGAAAAATAACCAACATTTCCTTTTCATAGACTTATTGGCCCAAATGTTGCTCCGACAACTATTTGTTGGTGAAAGCCAAAGGTCAACCTTCCTGCATGAGGACTGCCCTGATGTCTCTCCCTAATGCATCACATTCCAGAACAAAGGTCTTGGTGAAGTCAGGTAGTTCCAGGGTCGATTGTTTTCTTTAATACATGCGAATTTTATAGCGAATCACTTTATTGTACCAAGAGTACCTTGGAGAATCTTGAGGACCCTGTTGTAGTTTTTGGATTAGGATGGAGAGTTTTGGGTCTTTCCACCATTCCCGATGAACAACCTTAAGCCAATCTGTGACAATGGAGGAGAGGGAAAATAGGGTCTCTTCTTCATATTGTTGGGAAACAACATCAACCACCACATTTTCTTTTCCCTTCTTGTAAATGATCTCATAATCATACCCAAACAACTTTGTCACCCATTTCTGTTTCTCTGGGATGAAATTCGTTGTTCTAGGAAGTACTTGAGGCTTTGATGATCCGTTTTAATTTGGAAGCATTTCCCTAAGAGTAACGGCACTAGAGATCCACTGCATGCAAAATAACCAACATTTCCTTTTCATAGATTTATTGGTCCAAATGTCACTCCGACAACTGTTTGTTGGTGAAAGCCAAAGGTCAACCTTCTTGCATGAGGATTGCCTTGATGCCTTTCTCTAATGCATCAAATTCCAGAACAAAGGTCTTGGTGAAGTCAGGTAGTTCCAGGACAAGAGTAGTGCACATAGATTCTTTCAAGGCTTGGAAGGATTGGTTAACTACTGGAGTCCAACTAAAAGCATTATTTTTAAGGAGAGATGCGAGGGGAGCTGAAATTTTTCCATATTTATGAACAAACTTGCGATAATATCCCGTTAAACTCAGGAAACCACATAAACGTTTAAGAGTTTTAGGGCGAGGTCAATTATGCATATATTCAATTTTATTAGGATCCACCTTTACACCATCCTTATCAACAATATGACCTAGGTACTCAACTTTAGAGGTGCCAAAAACACATTTAGACTGTTTGAGGAAGAGTTTGTGCTTGGAGAGAAGATTGAGAAATTGATCCACATGGGTGAGATGGGTTTGCCAATTTTTACTATATATGAGAATATCATCAAAGAAAAGTAACACAAAGTGACATAGGAAAGGACGAAAGATATGATTCATGAGGCTTTGAAAAGTGGAGGGGGAATTACAAATACCAAAGGGAATGACCAAGAATGCATAGTGACCCTCATGAGTGTGAAATGCAGTCTTGGGAAGGTCTTCATCTTTCATACATATCCAGTGGTAGCTAGAACATAGGTCAAGTTTAGTAAAGTATTAAGCCCCACTAAGTTCATATAGAAGGTAATCTATGACAGGAATGGGAAATGTTTCCTTGATGGTAAGTTTGTTGAGGGCACGAAAAATCAAGACGCATGCGCCAAGTTCCTTCCTTCTTGAGGACCATGACTATAGGGGAAGAATAGGAGTTGGTATTGGGATGAATAACACCCACTGCCAGCAACTCTTGGACATTTTTATCAATTTCATTTTTTTGAGCAAAGGGATGACGATAAGGGAGAAAATTCAGAGGGAGACTCCCTAGGATTAAATGAATGGAATGGTCATGGTCACCATGGGAGGGGGGAAGTCTCCTGGGGAGTTTGGAAAACAACTTAGTGTTGGGAAAGGATAGATTGGAGGCCTGGGTGCATAGAAGGTGTCTCAACTTCTTGAATGGAATGGAGTTAGGAAATATACCATAATGACCTTTTTTGAGTAACTTTTCCATGTGGTGGGAACTGATGATCTCGGGAGAGCCTGCTGTAATTCCTTGGAATTTACACTGTTGGCCCTCTTGTTGAAATTGGATGGTTAAATACTTAAAATCCATGGTGATGGGGCCTAGAGTACAGATCCATTAAACACCAAGTAAAATTTCACAACCACCCATGTTAATAGAAAACATGTGAGATTTCAAGTGATACTGACCAATTTGTAGGTGCACATTTTCACAATGCCCCCCATATTTCATGGAACCCCCATTGGAAATCATGTTTTGAAAACTATTAACAACACATATATAGAAATTGATCTCTTGGGAAAGGCGATGCTGAATGAAATTATGAGTGCTTCCACTGTCAACTAGGATGATGACTTTCTAGTGCTTAATGTAGCCAATTAACTTGAGGGTTTGGGGACTAGAGAATCGGGTGAGATCATCAATCAAAATTAGAGGTTCAAATTCGAGCGGATCATAGGTCAGTGTAAGATAATCTCCTTTGGGTAGCACTTCCTCAGGTAAAACCACAACATATTCATAAGAAACATCCTTCGAAATGGCCATAAAAAGTTTATGTTATTTACACTTGTGCCCTGGAAAGTATTTCTCATCACAATTATAGTAAAGAAACTTGATTTGGCATTCAACCATTTCCGCCTGTGTTAATTTTTGGACCTTGAGAGGAGTGGTCTAAGGGGAAGGAGTGGGGGGTTTAGGGCAGGGAATAAAATCAAGTTTTCTTCTCTAGGAAATGATGAACTGTTGTGCCTCCTTGACACGTTTAGTTTCTTCTAACCAAGTCTGGGGGTGAACCATGAGGACATGGGATCATATTTCATCCCTAAGGCCATTGATAAAGCATTCCCGGAAGAAGGCATCTGTCATACCTTCCGTTTGAAAAACCAAGTGCTCAAAGGTAGTGATAAAGTATTCCACTATGCCAGGATGTTTCAACTTGGTCAAACGACCTAAATGGTGGGTTTCTGTGTCAAAGCATTCATACAACTCAACAAAAAAATGTGTCCAAGCAACATACCCTTGGCATGCATTTTGACGCCATTACCACCAGTTCCATCATTCTAGATTCAAATAGAGAACACTATAATGAAGCTTGGTCAACTCATCCATAATGCCATGTAGGGAAAAATAATGTTCCATCTGAGTGACCTGGGTTGTTGGATCCAAGCCATAAAATTTGTTCACCTCAACTCTGGGAAGACGAGGTTCAAAATGTAGGTTGTTGGAATGAGAGTGAAGAGGTTGGTTGGATTCAACACCTTCAACATGGAGGGGTGGGTCAGAGGAGGAAGGACCTTGAAATTTGTCCATGAATTGTTTGAGAGTGGAATTGACTTCGCCAATTCAACTATTGAGTTGTTCCTGGATGTAATCCACTTTGTTAGGAATGACATAAATTTTAGAGTTCATTTTTTGATTGGTTTCATCTAGGAGAGTAGGATCCATGTGGGGATGAGGGGTGGGTCCATGGAAAAAAAAAACATATAAGTGATATATACCATTACGATCAATTAAACCAGAGGAATCCAATGGAGTAAGTGGGAAATAAGGGTGTCAAGAAGGGGTTGGGTATAATAGGAAAACAAAAAGGATTAAAAATGATAGGTATCACTATGATTAGGGAGAAGAGGGGAATCTAATGGGATAGGTCCCAAATAAGGATTCCAAAAAGGGGGTTGGGTCCACAGAAAAAAAAGAATAAAAATGATAGATACCACTATGATTAGGGTGAAGAGAGGAATCCAATGGGATAGGTCCTGAATAAGGGTGTTGATGGGACCACTTTGCTTTTTTTGTTTTTAAATTTTTTGCAGAGTTGTACTAAGACATGAAGAATATTGCAGTGGAAAATGGCCCAAATTGTTAATTGAAAAAACTCTGTAGGAATTTCGCAATGAGAATGCATGAAAATATCTCTCGTCTGTTCCCTTTCTATTTTATTTCTTTCCCCAGGGGTTAGGGTTTACAGGGTTCTACAGACAATGGTTTTCCCTATACTATAGCTCTCTGATACACATGTGGGGTTGAACAGTAGTACTCGACCCAATATCTTAGGGCACCAACTAAGGAGGCTCGATTGTACCCTTAGACGTACTACTCGATTACCCAGGTACTAGAGAGTATCTTCCCGAGTGTTGTTCTCTGTGTCACTATAACATTCAGGTGGCCGATTGACTGATCTAGGGATAGTTTCAGGAGACCTAGGGGACTCTCGATATACCTGGTAGTACGTGGGAGTGATGGTCGTGTACAACTTATGTCTTATACTATACTACTCGAAGGGTACCAACAATTTTTACAAAGGTTTCCAACAAGGTGAAACATTGGTTTCTAGACAACCCTCTGAAACCATCTATATTTCTTGCGTGTAGTCATCCCCACCACAATTGTTCCCACTGAACACCAGATCTCTGTGCTTTAAAGACACCAGAAATACACGTCTCTACCCTGAAAAAAATTCCCACAGTTTTCGTAGAGGAAAGTGATCTGATACCACTTGTTAGTTAAAAAATCTATTATAATAAGCAAAAAAAAAAAGTACTTCCGAAAATACCAGCGAAATAAAAAAAATGTAGAGAACGACAATACCAAAAATGATACCTTTATTGATAGAAAACAATGTTCACTTGCCTCTTTGAGGGGGAAACCTCTGACAGAGCAACACTATTACAATAATTCTCAAGAAAAAACTTTCTCATGCCTTCTACTTGTATTTAAACTAAATCTATCTTCAAAAGAACAATCTAGAGGAAGATCTTTCTAGAAGCGGAAGCTTCTATTAAGTCTTCTTACATTATACATGTTCACATTATTAACTAGGCCTTATTTATTAATATCGACCTTTATTACATGGAAAATATATTATTCTACCTATGTGAGGGTTAGGGAAACACTAATTATATAAGATTTATACGTTCCATGACTCTTAGAAATCCCTAGACCGAAGCCCAGGTGCCAAAACCCTAGATCCACATTGCCAAACCCTAGGTCCACATAACTCTCATTTTAAGGACTTCACTGACCTGTTCTTCCTTCTTCTCCGCGAGGTGCTCCAAAGAACCCATTAGTGTCTTCTCTCGCTTGTCGACTTGTCCACGATCTATCTTCTTTGTTGATTTGTCTTCCTTGATCAAGGGCCAACACACTATAGTACATGATGGAGGGAGGTAAGGTACAGTGGGTGCCATTGGAACTGACATTTCCTGTTGTTCACCTCACTCTTATTCCTCATAGTTGTGGTGATTTGAAGAAACAACATCATATATAGGTAGCTCCTTGCACTACCAATTCCATTCCATTCCTATTCTTGTTTCGGGTTACGACACAGTTTCATGGGAGAAGGTAGCATCGAGGAGCCACTCAATGAGAGTAACTGTTGCCAAGAAGAGCTTGCCCATCATCTCTCGGATGAAATTTACTGGACGTTCGAAGGTTTCACACAATCTGCTACCATGTTCGATCATCTCAAGCGAAAAAAATATGCAGTGTGCAAGGGTTTGATTTTATGCGTTTCTTTTTGTTTTGAAGTTAAATGTTAATGGTTGAGCTATGCAGCCTACCCATGTCGAGTTCTGATCTACGACGAACCTAGGGTTGTGTGTGTGTGTGTGTATATATATATATATATTCCACGAGGAGTCTACTGAATAAATTATCCTTAAATGAGATCCATGGGTCACTATATATACATGTTTTGAGCGAGTAACCAAGGTTGCGAATGGAACCTCATTTTAAGATATCCTCAATCCATGCATAAATATTTGCATCCTATTATGGGTTATAAATAGTAATTGCAATCATGGTGAAATAAAGCTGTAGGTAAATTTTATCATATATACATTAATTAGTTGCAATAAGTAATTACGTTATTCTTTTATTTTATTTGTAAACTTAAGTGAAGTGACTGAAGTCGAGATAGAAATATCAGTGTTATTATCTTTTGGTCTGTCATAAGTAGTGCCTAGTCAAATAAAACAAACAAGGGAAATAGGTGTGAAGAAACTAGTCCCTGCCTCGTTAAATACATTAAATTATATGATTGGAAACAATTGAAACAAAACTAAGAACCGTTTTGAGCTAGCTAAATTTTAGGAATTAGGTATGGATAAATATTTGTTCGTTAGAATAAAAGATAAATCCATTTTTATTAACTTTAAAATGCAATATATTAATTTTTTAATAATCATATAAATATGATATAAAATGTGAATATATGTTACATAATGCATCATAATGTGGGGATATTTGAACATATAACAATATATTAGGATAACCATTTTTTCTATTATCTCATAGATAGATTAAGTGACAAAATACAACATTAAATTCAAATTGCACATATAACTATTCTTTAGATTAAATTAGAATTTTTTTTAACTATTTATTAATGTATCTAAAGTGAACGCATTTAAAAAATATGTATACTTAGAAGTAACGTCAATACTATCTCTTTATCAATAGTATGTATATTATTCTACTAATTAACCCATCATCACTATAGAAGCGAACTGCCAGTTAAGGTAAGCTCTTTTCTATGCCCAGAAGAGATAAAGCCAGTTGTTAAGCGAGGTTACATAAAACCTTTCTTCTTTCCACCTTGAACTTAAATCCTTTATTTTCATATAGCTCCCCCACTCTTTGTTACTGGAGAATCAACCACTTGAATTGCTAGTCTGATTTGATCTCTAGTAAATACAACCAACCAGCTAAAGCTATAGTCCATTCCCATCCTATCTGGGGCTGCTCCTACTCTTAAGGGGATATATTTATCCTTCCCATTCCCTTTTCAAATAGGGCAATATTTGTAGTTTAACCACTTGATTCTCAGCGAATGGTGTATGTGTAATTATGGTCTACAAGGAAAAATAAGAGACAACTGATAGAACAAAGTCTCTTATTTATCAATCCCCTTTATTCGCTCTTAATGATATATTCAATCCAATAGAAAATTGATTTATGTAAAGGAAAACTAAATATACGCAAATGAAACACGCGTCTTTCAACGCCATATATCAATGAAAATAATTTTAATATTTTTATAAGCATCATACTGGGTATCGTACTAAAATATGGTCGACTACGTTGTGTGTAGGTTTTGGATTAACGAATGTGCTCTAATGAAAAAAATGTTATACACAAATATAAATATAAATACATATTCTTATTAATTAAACACTCATTTTGAAGAATTTTACAAACTCTTGTTAAAAAAAATTGTTTTAGATTTTATGTTTAATGCTTAAAGTTTTTCGAAGAAGTTTCAAATATGTTAAATATGCTTTATATAATGGTTTGGATTATGTGAGATTAATGTTAAAGTTTTATAGGATTTGATGTATACAAATTAAAATTAATGGATTATATATAATTAGAATTATGGTTGACTATATTATAGTTACTTTGCTCGCTCCGTTCAGTACATAATAATGAGGATGATTGCATATTTGTTGAGCATCCAAGGAGGAAKCTTTGGGACTAGACATGGAAAACTTAATACAYAGACATGAATAAAGGTCCTATCGCCACGTAGAAAGACATGCAAATTCTGATTGAAACCCAACTTGTACCTATCGCTCATCATGTCACTCTTGAAAGCTTAAGGTGTCTGTCACCGCTTCAAACCACCTCCTCTCCTTCTTTAGAGATAAGGAGCAACTATTGGGGCAATGTTTCTTCCAAATCCTTACGTCATAAGCCTCATAATAAGTGGAAGGAAATGGTGTTTAAGTTGAGCAACAAGGAAATTGTTTGTGCAAAGAACAAAACAAGGAAAGTGTTTGTGCAGAGAACATAAGAACATCATTTAAGGTAGTTGATCAATCACAACCTTATTCCACAACCTTTGTGTCATTTTCGAGGAGTTGCAAAATGGGATGGGAAATGAAGAAAAATTGTTTATTTCGCTCCTTATCATTTTCGAGAAGCCACTCTACAACAGAGCCTAAATAAGTGCCTAAATACAAGGCGACTGTGTGCACTTCTAAAGAAATAGAGACTGATCTTTCAGGCCAAGTCGAAGGTGCCAAATATTTAGAGGCGTGGAGAATAAACAATAAATTACAACCCACTCCAGTATTATTGTGAATTGAAGCCTGGGTTTGACGCAGAACGGGGAAAATAAGAAACAAAGGCCAAACAATATACTATTGGCAGAGGTAAATTAGGCAGTCCTGGACTTCCAGTATCAACAATGATAAGGGGTATGAGCAGTCAACGAAGTACCATCAGGTTTGGTGCAAACGACTTGGTGCTAATGGCATGTAGCTGGTTCGAAACTTGGAATTCCTCTTACATCAAAACAATAGACACAAAAATAAATGTGGACTAATTATATGTTTTTGATCCATGGATGCAGTAGAGGATGACAAGATTTCAAGCCCAAAAGGCTCCCTCAATTCTTGATTCAATTCGCGGATTTACTAAGCATTGGAGAACCCCTATTAAGATGAAGAATACAAAGTAGCCTGCTTCCATTGCTAAGAAAATTCATAGCTCACCGCCTTTCAAATCCTCAACTAGAATACCTTTGGTGTCGTTGGCACATACCAAGTAAGTCACTCCAAGGCCCATCCTCAAGTTAATTCCTTGGAATTTCACAATATTTTGATAGAAAGAGTTGCAAAGTTTCTCCTCTTTCCCCATATTTGATAATCCTTTGTAAAACTCACCATGCCTCGAGCTCCTAAGGTTTCCTCCGAGACGACTCCTCTCGTAGGCCGTCAAGTCATTGCTCAGACATGAACGAAATTTCATCTGCAAAACAACCTTGCTTACCTCTTCCACCCATCGCTAACTGATTGGGGCCTCATACATCCTCTAACCATCCCTTCTCAAACACTAGCAACAACCTCTATGGCTTCCCATGTCTTTAGCGATTCTCATCGTGGCCAAATGAGCAGACCTACAGGGCTCCGTAATCAAACTAATTGATCCATAATGGAAAATTTTATCATGTAATCACAAACACAATATCAAATGCAGTCATCATAACCCATGTATGTCTGACTGATATTCAGTTATGAGACTTGAGAGGTGCTATCATAGGTAGCGGCGGGAGCTACCAATGTTTATGGTACATATGTTTTCAAGACCTGAAGCACTAAAGTAGCATGACCTTGCAGGGACGGTGGGAAGATGCAAAACAAAAAGAAGATGGTGGGATGAGGTACAAGAAGGCTCAATGAGTGAAAGATGGAGAAGATATTGCATGGTTGGAAGGTGGTGACTTGCATGGTTGGAAGGTGGCCAGTTACAAGGACGATGTTGCAGTGACAGGAAAAATCAATATCTTCTTGAATGTTGTGAGAGGATTAGATTAATCAATATTAATCTGATCATGACTGCCTTGACTGCAGATCAATCAATATTAATGTGACCGTGACTGCCTCGTTTGCGGTAATATGCAAGCCTTCAAACTAGCCAATTCGAAATCTCTGAAATTTTGGTTTTAAAATTATTTTTTGTATTTTGACAAATATATAAAAATAATAATAGCTCACCACCAGGGGTATTATGTCCCATCACTTGTATATAAACGAATCATAAAATCAGAATATAAATTTGTAATAATTAAAAAATCTATTTTTTAATTAAAAAAAATAATAATAAAAATTGTTTGGAAAACTTTTGTTATGGTTATAAAATTGGTTGCAAAACGCACCAACTCATATAACGAAATGCACCTATTGGATGCTATAGTACCTCGCTCGAGGTAGGGACTAATAATATTGTTTTAAGGCCACTTCCAATTTTATGGTATAACAAGCTTATGCATAAGTAAAAATAACTTTACTATTAGTTAGACGTCAAATTTATGACATCTTATTTTAAGAAGAGGTAAAGATTAATTATATGATATCCATGGTGAAGGTATTGCATGCAATAGATAAAAAATGATTATATAAATAAATATATAATTGAGGTTATGAAAGTATTAAGCAAATATATGTAACTGTCCAAAATTATATATATATATATATATATTAGTAATAAATGTATGTAATAGTCAATTATTGGTTATATATAAAAAATTACAATATATTAAGACATTAATAAAATAAATTCTATGTTTAAGATGTTAATAAAAGACCCGACAAATTTTTCCTTTGAAATCTGCCTCTTTCTCATATTTGATTTTTTGACCTCCTATAACCATCATTCATGATGTCTTTGTCCCTTATAGGTGGATGTGGAGGTTTTTATGAGTAACAGGTGGTTAAAAACAATAAGCAGGTGGCCAAAAATAGAGATGGGAAGATGGTATAGGTATGCAGGACTCTTTCCTACTACCTCCTCACCTACTCCAGAATTCTTATTAAGGTTTTTAGGGTTATCTTCAGGTTATTCCAAGAGTTTATAGGATGTTCACAAGGGTTTCGTGACATGGTATATTTATCTGCCATGCACATGGAGTTTAGGTTCTAATTGTTGACCCTCAAATCTTAAGGGTTATTAACAAAATTTTTGGGTTGTTTAAGGGCTAAACTTAAAGGGTTTCTAGGATCATGTCCAAGATTTTTTTTATTTGTTTGTTTATAGAACAAATAACATACTTTCAAGCCATAAGAGAGTGGGTAAACCCTAGGTTTCAATTTTGAAACCAAGCTCTGATACCAAATGTAATGCCCTCCCAGGGCTTCATAGTTAAAAGTAATTTCTATTTATGTTTTTTTTTTGCATTACAATAAACTTCTATTTCTGATTATTTTCTGGTTTTGTTTGCAAGACAAAATGAAATTTTTTGTTTATAGGATTGAACAATTAAATTTAAGTAGTCTGATAATAAATTTTTCCATACATATAAATATCATAACTTGCATTTAAAGTAAAACAACAATATTTTTCAATTACCTGTTGAAGAAGAAGGTTGTTCCTCGAGCTGCTCCTTGTTGAGTTAGTCCCTCTTTCCTATTGTTAACTAAAAATTCCTAACAACATAATATTTTCCTCCCAACCAACTAGGAATAGAGCCTTGCTCGCTCCCTAGCTCCAGGAAATCATATTTCCTGGCTCGTGAGCCCAAAATCCCAACAACATCAGTCCACTAATAAGCCAACCAAAAATTTCGAACAATTTTCCTCATCCCAGATTTCTCTTCCCCTCTCTCCAATGATCCCCTGAAATGTCCAACTCACCCTTCCTTATCCCTCCATCCACCGACTCCCTCCATCATAAAGTCTCCAACTCCCTTGATCCTTTCTCATAAATTCCATACCTACCTTTAATACAATAAAATATTCAAATATTCAATTCATTTATTGTTGCATTACTTAATTCTTACAAAAATACAAAATCTAATTTGTTCATTTATTGTTGCATTACTTAATTCTTAAAAAAATACAAAATCTAATTTGTTCAATAATTAATTGACTTAGATAAATTAATGATTTAATTAATTAATTAACTTTTAATACATGAATGACTTAATTTAACTTACTTAATTATAATCGTTAATTAATCTAACTGGGTGTTACATCCAATGCTACTTGTGGTTGCAACCAAATGGAACCTTCTTCATCTGACTCTAGTAGATTGGTTTGGGTTTGGCATTTAGTGCCAATCAGTTTCTTCAGGGATGAGACATGAAAAACATGATGTATCTTAGAGTGTCTGGGGAAGGCTAACTGGTAGGCCATTGGCCCCACTTGTTTGAGAATAGTATAAGGACCATAAAATTTGGGGGCAAGTTTTTGACAATGCTGGGATTTGAGTGAAGTTTGCTTGTACGATTGAAAATAGTAAACACCTAGTCCCATTCAGAAAATTGACATTTAGAATGACCTTGATCTTCATGTTGCTTCATGCAGTTTTGAACGATGACCAAATTTTCTTTGAGACTATGGAGAATGGTCGTGCGATTTATTAGGTTGCGGTGAACCTCCTAAACCTTAGAGACACCTAACATGTATGGGATAATTGATGGTGACCTTTGTTTGTAGACTGATTCAAAGGGAGTAATGCAAGTGGAAGTATGGTAAGAGGTGTTGTGCCACCATTCAACAAGGGGTAACCACTGAACCCACTGATTTTGTCTATCTGAAGAAAAACACCTCAAATATGTTTCCAAACACTTATTGACTGCTTCAATTTGGCCATCAGTCTGGGGATGATAGGAGGTGTTGAGATGCAATTCGGTTCCTTGGAGCTTGAATAATTCTTGCTATAAATTGGTGGTAAAAGTTGGATCACGGTCAGAAACAATAGAATGAGGCATGCCATGGATTTTGAAGATATTATCCATAAAATAATGGGCCACTGTGGAGGCTGTGAAGGGGTGCCAAAGAGCACAAAAATGATCATATTTGGAAAGACAATCCATGACCACCCTGATGAATTAATTATTACCTGATTTGGGTAAGAAACAATGAAATCCATAAAATTATCTGTCCAAATAGTAGGTGGAAGTGGAAGCGGTTGGAGTGTGCCTAGAGTTTTGACAATCTCGCCTTTATTTTGTTGAAAAGTATCACATTCGACCACAAAAGTGTAGATGTTCTGTTTCATACCATCCTAGAAAAAATAACGTTTGAATCGTTCGTAAGTTTTGGAAAAACCTGAATGCCCAGTTGTAGGTGAAGTATGAAACTCATAGAGCATCGTGAATTTAAGGGTCGACTATTTGATTAAATACATACGACCTTTCTATTGAAACTCTTAATTGTGCCAAGAGTACCCTGGAGAATCTTGAGGATCTTGTTGTAGTTTTTGGATTAGGCTGGAGAGTTTGGAGTCTTGCCACCAATCCTCGCGAACATATTGAAGCTAATATGCGACAATAAAGGAGAGGGAAAAGAGGGACCCTTCTTCTTGAAAAATATCCTTGTCCTCAAAGCTTGAGATGAGAAAATTGTTGCAAAATAGTAGCTGACTCCTAGGTGGCATCTTCTGGTGGAGTATCCTTCCATTGAACTAAAACTTCCTTGATGGTACGCTGACAGAGACGACGCTTGCGCTGGTCCAATACCACTTGTGGTTGCAACCAAATGGAATCTTTTTTGTCCAAATCTAGTAAAATGGCCTGGGTCTGGAATTTAGTGCCAATCACTTTCTTCACGAAGGAGACATGAAAAACAATATGTAGCTTAGAGTGATTTGGCAAGGCTAACTATTAGGCCAATGGCCCTACTCGTTTGAGAATAGTATAAGGACCATAAAATTTGGGGGAAAGTTTTTGACAGTGCTGGGCTTTAATTGAAAAGTTTCTTGTACGGTTGTAGATGGAGAAACACTTGCCCCCCTTAAGCAAATTGATGTTCAAAATGACCCTGATATTCTTGTTGCTTCATGCGGTTCTGAGCCATGACCAAATTTTCTTTGAGAGTACGGAGAATGGTCATGCAGACTATCAAATTGCATTCAACCTCCTAAACTTTGGAGACGCCTGACATGTATGTGATAACTGATGGTGGTATTTATCCGTAGATGACTTCAAAGGGATTAATGCAAGTGGAAATATGGTAAGAGGTGTTGTACCACCATTCAACGAGGGGTAACCACCAAACCCACTAATTTTGTCTATTTTCCAAAACACCTCAAATATGTTTCCAAACACTTGACTACTTTAGATTGGCCATCAATATGGGGATGATAAGAGGTACTGAGATGCAATTAGGTTCCCTAGAGCTTGAATAATTCTTTCCAGAAATTGTTGGTAAAAGTTGGACCACGGTTAGAAACAATAGAATGAGGCATGCCATGGAGTTTGAAGATATTATCCATAAAAACTTGAGCCACTGTGGTTGTTATGAATGGGTGTTGAAGAGCACATAAATGAGCATATTTTGAAAGATGATCCAACACCACCATGTTGACTGGATTATTTCTTAATTTAGGTAATCCAACAAAAATATACATAGAAATATCCATCCAAATGGTAGGTGGAAGCAAAAGCGGTTGGAGTGTGACTGAAGTTTTGAAAGTCTCACCTTTATTGCATTGACAAGTATCACATTTGACCACAAAGGTGTGGATGTCCCGTTTCATACCATCCCCCAAAAAATAACGTTTGACCCATTCATAAGTTTTGGCAAAACCTTAATGCTCAGCTGTAGGTGAAGCATGAAACTCAGAGTGCAATGTGGATTTAAGGGTTGATTTTTTTCTTAAATACATGTAACTTTTATAGAAAATCTCTTCATTGTGCCAAGAGTACCTTGGAGAAGCTTGAGGATCCTGTTTCAATTTTTGGATTAGGCTGGAGAGTTTTGGGGCTTGCCACCATTCCTAAAGAACAACCTGAAGCCAATCTGTGACAATGAAGGAGAGGAAAAAGAGGGACCCTTCTTCATATTGTTGGGAGAGGGCATCAACCACCATATCTTCTTTTCCCTTCTTGTAAATGACCTCATAATCATACCCAAACAACTTGGTCACCCATTTTTGTTTCTCTGGGGATGAAATTCGATGTTATAGGAAATACTTGAGGCTTTGATGATCCGTTTTAATTTGGAAGCATTTCCCTAAGAGTAAGGGTGCCAGAGATTCACTGCATGCAAAATAGCCAACATTTCCTTTTCATAGACTTATTGGCCCAAATGTTTCTCCGAAAACTTTTTGTTGGTGAAAGCCAAAGGTCAGCTTTCTTGCATGAGGACTGCCCTGATGCCTCTCCCTAATGCATCACATTCCAGAACAAAGGTCTTGGTGAAGACAGGTAGTGCCAAGTTCGATTGTTTGCTTAAATACATGCGAATTTTATAGCGAAGCTCTTTATTGTGCCAAGAGTACCTTGGAGAAGCTTGATGATCCTGTTGTAGTTTTTGGATTAGGATGGAGAGTTTTGGGTCTTTCCACCATTCCTGGTGAACAACCTGAAGCCAATCTGTGACAATGAAGGAGAGGGAAAATAGGGTCTCTTCTTCATATTGTTGGGAAAGGGCATCAACCACCACATTTTCTTTTCCCTTCTTGTAAATGATCTCATAATCATACCCAAACAACTTGGTCACCCATTTTTGTTGCTCTGGGATAAAATTCGTTGTTATAGGAAATACTTGAGGCTTTTATGATCCATTTTAATTTGGAAGCATTGCCCTAAGAGTAAGGGAACTAGAGATCCACTGCATGCAAAATAACCAACATTTCCTTTTCATAGATTTATTGGCCCAAATGTCGCTCCGACAACTGTTTGTTGGTGAAAGCCAAAGGTCAACCTTCTTGCATGAGGACTTCCTTGATGCCTCTCCCTAATGCATCACATTCCAAAACAAAGGTCTTGGTGAAGTCATGTAGTGCCAGGACAAGAGTAGTGCACATAGATTCTTTCAAGGCTTGGAAGGATTGGTTAGTTGCTAGAGTCCAACTAAAAGCATTATTTTTAAGGAGAGATGTGAGGGGAGCTGCAATTTTTCCATAATTCTGAACAAACTTGTGATAATATCTTGTTAAACTCAGGAAACCACATAAACTTTTAAGATTTTTAGGGCGAGGTCAATTCTGCATATCTTCAATTTTATTAGGATCCACCTTTACACCATCCTTATCAACAATATGACCCATGTACTCAACTTTAGAGGTGCCAAAAACACATTTAGATTGTTTGAGGAAGAGTTTGTGCTTGGAGAGGAGATGGAGAAATTGATCCACATGGGTGACATGGGTTTGCCAAGTTTTACCATAGATGAGAATATCGTCAAAGAAATCTAACACAAAGTGACATAGGAAAGGATGAAAGATATGATTCACGAGGCTTTGAAAAGTGGAGGGGGAATTACAAATACCAAAGGGAATGACCAAGAACGCATAGTGACCCTCATGAGTGTGAAATGAAATCTTGGGAATGTCTTCATCTTTCATACGTATCCAGTGGTAGCCAGAACGTAGGTCAAGTTTAGTAAAGTATTGAGCCCCACTAAGTTCATCTAGAAGGTAATCTATGATAGGAATGGGAAATGTTTCCTTGATGGTAAGTTTGTTGAGGGAATGGAAAATCAAGACGCATGCGCCAAGTTCCTTCCTTCTTGAGGACCATGAATACAGGGGAAGAATAGGGGTTGGTATTGGGATGCATAACACCTGTTGTTAGCAACTCTTGGGCATTTTTCACAATTTCATTTTTTTGAGCAAAGGGATGACGATAAGGGAGAAAATTCAGAAGGAGACTTCCTAGGATTAAATGAATGGAATGGTCATGGTCACCGTGGGAGGGGGGAAGGCCCCTGGGGAGTTTGGAAAACAACTTAGTGTTGGGAAAGGATAGATTGGAGGCCTGGGTGCATAGAAGGTGTCTCAACTGCTTGAATGGAATGGAGTTGGAAAATATACCATAATGACCTTTTTTGAGTAAATTTTCCATGTGGTGGGAACTGATGATCTCGGGAGAGCCTGTTGTAATTCCTTGGAATTTACACTGCTGGCCCTCCTGTTGAAATTGGATGGTTAAATACTTAAAATCCATGGTGATGGGGCCTAGAGTACATAGAAATTCAACCCCAAGTAAAATTTCACAACCACCCATGTTAATAGAAAACATGTGAGATTTCAAGTGATACTGACCAATTTGTAGGTGCACATTTTCACAACGCCCCCCATATTTCATGGAACCCCCATTGGAAATCATGATTTGAAAATTATTAACAACACATATATAGCAATTGATTTCTTGGGAAAGGCGACACTGAATGAAATTATGAGTGCTTCCACTGTCAACTAGGATGATGACTTTCCAGTGCTTAATGTAGCCAATTAACTTGAGGGTTTGGGGAGCAGAAAATCGAGTGAGATCATTCAACGAAATTAGAGGTTCAACTTAGAGATGATCATAGGTTAGAGTAATATCATCTCCTTTGGGTATCACTTCCTCAAGTAAAACCACAACATATTCATAAGAAACATCCTTCGAAATGGCCATAAAATTTTTATGTTCTTTACACTTGTGCCCTGGAAAGTATTTCTCATCACAATTATAGTAAAGAACCTTGAGTTGGCATTCAACCATTTATGCCTGTGTTAATGTTTGGACCTTGAGAGGAGTGGTCTGAGGGGAAGGAGTGGGGGGTTTAGGGCGGGGAATAAAATCAAGTTTTCTTCTCTATGAAATGATGAATTGTCGTGTCTCCTTGGCACGTTTAGTTTCTTCTAACCAAGTATGGGGGTGAACCATGAGGACATGGGCTCATATTTCATCCCTGAGGCCACTGATAAAGAATTCTCGGAAGAAGGCATCTGTCATACCCTCCGTTTGAAAAGCCAAGTTCTCAAAGGTAGTGATAAAGTATTCCACTGTGCTAGGATGTTTCAACTTGGTCAAATGAGCTAAATGGTGGGTGTCTGTGTCAAAGCATTCATACAACTCAACAACAAATTGTGTCCAAGCAACATACCCTTCGTGTTAATTTTGATGCCATTACCACCATTTCCATCATTCCAGATCCAAATAGAGAACATTGTAACGAAGCTTGGTCAACTCATCCATAATGCCATGTAGGGAAAAATAATGTTCCATCTGAGTGACCCGGGCTGTTGGATCCGAGCCATAAAATGTGTTCACATCAACTCTAGGAAGACAAGGTTCAAAGTGTAGGTTGTTGGAATGAGAGTGAAGAGGCTGGTTGGAGTCAACACCTTCAACATGGAGGGGTGGGTCAGAGGAGGAAGGACCCTGGAATTTGTCCATGAATTGTTTGAGAGTGGAATTGACTTCACTAATTCAACTATTGAGTTGTTCCTGGATGTAATCCACTTTGTTAGGAATGACATAAATTTCAGAGTTCATTTTGTGATTGGTTTCATCTAGGAGAGTAGGATCCATGTGGGGATGAGGGGTGGGTCCATGGACAAAAAAACATATAAGTGATATATACCATTATGATCAATGAAACCAGAGGAATCCAATGGAGTAAGTGGGAAATAAGGGTGTCGAGAAGGGGATGGGTCCAACAGGAAAACAAAAAGGATTAAAAATGATAGGTATCACTATGATCAGGGAGAAGAGGGGAATCTAATGGGATAGGTCCCAAATAAGGATTCCAAAAAGGGGGTCGGGTCCACAGAAAAAAAAAGATTAAAAATGATAGGTACCACTGTGATTAGGATGGAGAGAGGAATCCAATGGGATAGGTCTTGAATAAGGGTGTCGATGGGACCACTATACTATTTTTTTTTTATAACTTTTGCAGATTTGTACTCTGACATGAAGAATATTGCAGTGGAAAATGGCCCAAATTATTAATCGAAAAAACTCTGTAGGAATTTCGCAACGATAATGCATGAAGTAAAGTTGCATGAAAATAACTCTCATCTATTCCCTTTCTGTTTTATTTCTTTCCCCAGGGGTTAGGGTTTATAGGGTTCCTACAGAAAAGGGTTTTCCCTGTACTATATCTGTCTGATACACGTGTGGGGTTGAACAGTAGTGCTTGACCCAATATATTAGGGAATCAACTAAGGAGGCTCGATTGTACCCTTAGACATACTACTCGATTACCCAGGTACTAGAGAGTATCTTCCTGAGTGTTGTTCTCTGTGTCACTATAACATTCTGGTGGTCGATCGACTGATCTAGAGACAGTTTCAGGAGACCAAGGGGAATCCCGATATACCTGGTAGTACGTGGGAGTGATGGTCATGTACAAATTATGTCTTATACAATACTACTCGAAGTGTACCAACAAGTGTTACAAAGGTTTCCAACAAGGTGAAACATTGGTTTCTAGACAACCCCTTGAAACCGTCTGTATTTATTGCATGTAGTCATCCCCACCACATTTGTTCCCACTAAACACCAAATCTTTGTTCTTTAAAGACACCAGAAATACACGTCTCTACCCTAAAAAAAATTCTCACAGTTTCTGCAGAGGAAAGTGATCTGATACCACTTGTTAGCTACCAGATCTATTATAATAAGCAGAAAACAGAAATACTGCCGAAAATACCAGCGAAATAACAAAAATGTAGAGAACCACAATACCAAAAATGATACCTTTATTGATAGAAAACAATGTTCACTTGCCTCTTTGAGGGGGAAACCTCTGACATAGAAACACTATTACAATAATTCTCAAGAAAAAACTTTATCATGTCTTCTACTCGTATTTAAACTAAATCTATCTTCAAAAGAACAATCTAGAGGAAGATCTTTCTATAAGCGGAAGCTTCTATTAAGTCTTCTTACATTATACATGTTCACATTATTAACTAGGCCTTATTTATTAATATCGACCTTTATTACATGGAAAATATATTATTCTACCTATGTGAGGGTTAGGGAGGTTAGGTCCCTAACATATCAAACATAATCTCAAGTTTGGCCTACCACCAATTGCTTACAAACACAAACACCATAATACTCAACATTAGCTGCAATAATTCATAAGGTTGAACTTCAACCATTGAATCATATACTCCTTCAATCTAATGAAATCATTTTACTAGATCCATAATAATGAACACATCGAGAGTAAGAATTCATCATTAACAAAATAATAAAATCCCAAGAATGTATCTCATATTTCCCACAAGAATATACTCAAGACATATTGTAATGAGCATATGTTAAAATTAATAACAATCCTTTTCAAATATTATAAGATAGGTTTGTCGGTTGAACATATAGCAAATTCAACAACTAAAATCCACCATTTCAATCTTGATCACAAGGGAAAATTCCAATGTAGTGGTCTATTTAAAATGCCATGTGACTAAAATAAAGTCTAGAATTGCGCAGTTGCCATATCTTATTAGTACATCAATAAAATAGTCATCTAATAAATACATAAAGGAGGCCAATTTATATAATCCAAAAATGTTAGTGTCTTGAATGTATCTTGTATTTTAGAGCACAAGGGCTTCAACTCTTTCACGACGAATCCTTTTGGCTAGTTGATAATCCTTGGGCATGTTAGTAACACTCTTAGCATATATATCATATAATTTTGTATCCTCAAATATCCCCACGAGGTAGCCTCAATGACCTTGTACAAAGATAAAACAAAATGTGGCTTTGGAAACAAAAATCCCTCTAAAACAACAACATATAACAAAAGATTTAAAAAATAAAGTTAAAAAATAAGACAAAAAAGTAAGGAAAATAAAATTGTCATTAATAAGGTGGCATAGCCATTCCTAATGGCCCAAAGAAAACTAAATAATTTAGCATTTCAACTATATTTTCATCCCATTTAAAAAAATTGGACATGCTAGGAATGAGGCCATGAATTTTCTCCAACCAATTGCTACACTACCATTGAGTTTCATGCCATTTCATAGCATGGGGACTTACTAATCTAATATTAAATTGTAGATTGAAGCAGATACTTGAAATACTAATTCACACATTCACAATGAGCCAATGAAATATGCCTATCATTAAAAGAACATGTAGCTCAATGTATAGCAGACCACAAGCCATGGGGAGGTCATGGGTTCAATTCCTAAGTAGCATAATTTCTCAACAAATTTAATGTGATTCATTACATATAGAATTAACCCATCCCATTTTAAACTCTAAAACCAAAAGGGAATAGTGAAAAAATCTTCTCACTACTACAATAATGAATATGCTACAGACTTGTCAATGTTTTCATACACACACCTTAAAATCATGTACAATTTCTCAAACTATCCTTTGAAAGGACAACTTATAGATAAAAGGCTAAGTGTTGTTTTGGTACTAATTCTAAATTTCATTGTAACTCAATTAAAAAATGTTATACTAGTTCCAAAATCCGCCATTTAAAGACTTTAAAAATGAACTTGTTATGAAATTGTCACAAAATAATTACACTAGTTTAGGGCATCGACTTAATATTATTTAAAAATGAAGTTGTTATGAAATTGTCACAAAAGAATCACACTAGTTTAGGGAATATACTTAAGACTAATTAAGGTTTCATGTTGTTCAAGAACGCTAGAAGCAATTAATGCTTAAATAATTCAAAATGTTTGAAACCCATGACAAATACCAAACTTTAAGATAACATAGAAGGAAAAACCACTTATTGAAGAGTTGTAATTATAAGATGATATCTTTGCGACTTCTTCACACTACTAGGCATGTGAGCGGACTTATGAGTAGCACGGAAAACCAAAGCCCTAATATTAACAAATGTTAATAGAAACCTTGGTGGAAATTAATGGAAACCCTAACCACAATGGACAAAATAAATTGAACCCAATTGCATACGACCACTAACCTTGGTGGCAAGATGCTTACTAGGAAACTTTCCTTCGGTGGAATTTTCCATTATTTTCTTGGCATGATCCATGCATGGAAACTAAACCTTCGAATAAGGATTCCAAATAACAACTTCTACCACAAAAAAATATTATATATAAATTCAACCCATAAATGCTAGAAAAATCTAAAAATAAAGAAAACACATTGTAGATTAACATTACCTAGAGTACATCATAAACAAGTCCTAGTTTGTTGGAAAAGTGTTACCCACTTTATAGATATAAGAAGAAAAATTGTTGTTGATTTGTTTGACTATGGATATCAGATCTTTGAGTACACAAAGTTTAGACAACAAAAACAACTTCATATATACATAAGAATGAATATACAAGTACATACCAATATCTCTTCCCAAGCTAGTATGAGATATTCCTTTAATATTATCACATGTTAGGACTCTCCAATGCTCTCCAAACCCTCACTAGGCCATCCACCATTAATAAAAAACTATAAATAACAATAGGAAGGCATAGCAAGGCATCCCACCAAGCTACATAACCACACCAAAGGCTCCACAACAAGATATCATCAACACCAACAAACCCACCCTTGATCTTTCACCAAGCTTGCCTCACACAAGCTCTCCAAGTCTCCTTTAGGGTTTCTTTGTCACAAACTCTTGGTCCTCCTTACAAGAGGACTCAAACAATAAAAATTCAAGTCTATTCTAGGTTTTGTTTCTCACAAACCCTAGTGATTTCCTCCCTTACATAAATACAAGTACAAATATTGAAGACAAGTTCATCTTCAAGGTACAAAAGACCTAATTAGTAATGAATTCTCACATCTCTAAGACAATAATAATGTGAATGTGATTGAATGAAAAATAAAGGCTCTCTCCTCTATTTACAAAATATGTGAGGGGGGCCAACAATAGTAAAGTGGACAAGTTGGTCCACAAACAACTATCTCAAGGAACCTAACTAATCACTAGTTAGGCCCACATGCAAAACCCTCTAACTCTAATATGACACACATCATTCCCCAAGGTAAGCACATCCATCAAGAAAGTGTCCCAAAGTGAGCACTCCACAAGTCAAGGTCCAATGCTCTCCTCCAAATGTATCCAATGCTCCAATGATACTTCCTTATCCATGTGCTCCTCCAGGTCCACCACACCTCAATGAATGCTTCTCAACCCAAGCATTCTCATGTCAAGCACAAGCCTCCATGTAAGCAACCAAGTGATCCCATGCTTCCTAAGGCTCAACACAATTATTCTAAATGGCCCAACAATCCTCCTCCACACAATATCTCCTCCCAGGCAAGCAACCAAGCCCTCCATGTGTCCCTCATGAAGATTGTCACCATACCACACAAGAGTCCAACCTCCTAAGGATTTGTGCCACATAAGCATCAAGTCAAGGTATAACAATCCATGAGTAATATTTCTCCAAGGTCTATGTCCTCTAAGATACAACCAAGGTTAGGCATCACAATATGAAATCCACATTACATGAAACACCTAAACATGGTGTAAACACTTTGAGAGTAATCCCCAAAGACAACAATTTTCACTACTAACGATGTACTAAGGTTTGAACCCACCGTGCATTAAATAATTGGAGAAAACACTAGAGTTCAACATCATTTTCACATACTCATCTCTCAACTTAACCAAAAAAACCTTAGGATTCATGCACCTACTTATTTTTATCTTGGGGATTAAATTGAATGTATAAATCCCATTACACTCATGGTTGCCTCCCATATTGGCTATTCATAGGTGTTAACACCTAGTGGAATCGTTCAACCTCACACATTTTCCTCTCCTCTACATTAGAACCTTCAATCTCTCATAAACTATCCTGTTCCCTCTTCGAAAAAATAATAGAAAATTCCATACATAGTTTATTTCCAGAATTACACAACAATAGAAAATTCATTCTCTCTTTGGAAACTTGTCAACTCGTAATAACACTCAATAATGTTTATTACTTTCCTCCCAAACTACAAGATTTTCAAGGACATCGACCATCCTAACTTGACTTGACTTCATGATTTAAAAAATTTAAACAATGAGGGCATACACACACATTCCATTTTACTCAGGAATTCAATTCATCATTGACATGCATTCATATTTTCCATTAAACCAGAAACCACACATTTACATCATTATCATACATCAAACAAGCCAAGTTAGACATCTGTTTAGGGAAAATATCAACAACCAACTAACTGAGAGAGGATGTCTTTCCTCCCAACCTTAGGCCATATTGCAGAGTGCCTTCCTATAGTATGTCATCCCTATGCCAAGCCATGATATCATAAGGGACTGATTCAACTGGTTTCCAATTTTAGGATGATCTAGGAAGGTTACTCTCCTTCCTCCTCTGACAACAACAAAAGCTTCCCCTTTCCCACCGAGCTCAAGGCTTCCACAGGTTTATCAGGTACCTCCCCAACTATATTTCCTATACACAAGGGAGCCCCTTCTCTGCTATACAGTCTCTCAATGAACTTCCCTTAACAATGTGAATTTATGTCCAGTTAGTACCAAGCTGCAACCCCTAATTGCTTTAGTCAAGATCCAAGTCTTCCTTGTTCTAGGGTGATCATAAATAATTTGGATGAGCTTCCTATTTTTTTCAAGGAAAGCTCTCCAATTTCTCGTCTTCCTCAAATCTGTGTGACTTAACTCAGTTTAACACACCATCTCTCTGTGACTCTACAACTCACCAATTATTCCAAGTTTTTCGTTGTTGCAAACCATTCATTGCTTTCCCATTCTCCTTTGTGCTTCAATCTCTTCTCACGTGTATGTTCTCTCCACGTGTGTGTCTCTTGTGTCTCTCCCTCCTTCTCTCTCGTGATGTTCTTCCACCTTTGGTATCTTCTTTCTCCAATCCTTTGGATTCTCGTGGCTTCTATCAGAAGCAACCTACAATCATGGATTCAAATCTTGAAGGGGCAATCCAATAATGTACTTCTATTAGGTTTTTCTGTTGACCCTTGCCTCTTTAAGAGATCGTATATTTTAGCAGTATTAACTGCCTCAACCAATAATCATGTCTTCCATAATTGGTCACATGGCTCCATGCAGGTTTAAGTATGTTGGTGGGTGTGCGTTTATGTTTTGCAAGTATAAGCTAGCTTGCTAAGGAAGCTTCCTATTTTTTCACTAAAACATCTCAACTCCACCTCACCTGTCTACTTTATCAATTCCACATGTGATATCATGAACAATGCTCTCAAGGATTTTCCATCTCAGTGAATTGCTTGGTGTTTTTCATTAATCACAACACAACTACAAGCTTCATAATCACAATTATATGAAGTCTTAGCATGATTACAATCATGGGGAAAAAAAGGGTGTTATAGATAATACACTAATTAAGAATGAAACTAGATTACATATCTCATATAGTATCAAAGCACCTATAAATGGATTTCTATTAGTCAAATTTGGTATCTCAAAGTCTACAAAAGGCCTAGCACTAATCATGTATAATTTTCAAACTAGATATTACAACCAATCTACAAGTGATCAATTAACTACTTTTAGTTTGCTTGCTAATTTGAGGATTATGTCCATAACTAAATTGGAGTTGTCTCGCCAATATATTCCATATTATCCATTGAACATGGATACAAAATTTGGTGTCACTGTCAAGTTTATAAAAAGAGACAATTACATATACTTGGACTACCTCATTGAAGAAAAAACTTATAATGTAGGATCCATATACATGTTAATAATATAAAATCAATCCAATGACAACAATTATAATATAAACATTGCATATAAGTTTGTGCTAATGACAATGATGTCCATGGTTTATCTAGTTATTGATAAAGGCTATTACTTGTCTATAATTTATTGTTTAAACTTGATAACATCACAAATTCAACACATGCTTTGCAAATAATAATGATTTATGAACTATTTAAAGGTTATATCCCTTCCCAACATGTTTTCTAATACCTTTAAATGTGCTTCATGTATTAGTCTTCCCTCATGGTACATATAAGAATTTGAAATCGCTCCCCATTAAATAAAAATCATTGTCAATTAACTTTTAGGATTACTCTATGCCAAGTTTTTGGAGTAGTTTTAATGATTCAAGTAATAGAATTACCCATCATTAGAGAGAAAGGTGTCACCATATAATCTAAATGGGTACTTTTGTCCACAAAGTTGGCTCTTTAAAAGACACATTGTTCTAACATCTTGATTATTCACACAAGTATCTCTTAGGTGCCCAAATTCGATCATATTGTTATCATGGAGACATATTGTTCTAACATCTTGATTATTCACATAAGTATCTCTTAGGTGCCCAAATTCAATCATATTGTTATCATGGTTATGGACAACAACCTTTATCAACTTAGTGCATATGTTACCACATTAGTCTTATCTACTATATACTTATCATAAAATGAAGTTTTGTATATAATTTGGCTATTTGGTATGCTAAGAATTTTCAAATACTTCAAAGCTCAATGATTTAGATATATTATGAACTCATTAGGCATCAAGCAATGCCTCTAATGATGTAGAGAGTGTATTTCTTTTTTTTTTTCATTAAATGTTTCATTGTAGTATGTTGTAGGATGTCCTTGACCAAGTACTACTCCATAAGCTAGACTTGATACATTAATTTTGACCTCAAAAACCTCATTAAAATCCAAAAGGGTTGAAATTGAGTACTTCAAATCACTGAAGTACATCTTCATAATGTATGTTAACAAAATTGGAAATAAAGATAAAGTAGATTTTAAACTTATTACTAGTATTACCATTATACTAGACTACTTAACAAAAAAACAAATTTCCCCATATGAGGACGGATAGAAACATAGGAAGTTCAAAAAAACAATCGTCATCAATAATTGATGTCTAAAAACAAACTAAAACGCCTAGTTCTAAAAGCACCAACTTTTTGTGTAGAGTGTTTTTACTTCTTCAATGACATTTTATTCTATTTCAAATAAAATACTTGTAGAATTGTGTCCTCTCCACCCATGCAAAACCCCCCAAAAAAACCATAAACCAATGAACAATAAATTAGATTTTACAAACAATATAAAAACACATAGACCCTACAATAACATAGAATACAAAAATAAATTTTAGAACATGGTATATAAGAAAGGTAACATTTTGATGAGACAATGGTATGTAAAGTAAAGGTTTTTGATCAATCCTACAAAGGACCAAAATATGCATATTCTCTTTTATGGAATATAAAGTTTTTTCTTGCTTGAAAAAAAAAACATAGAATACAAAATTAAATTTCTCAAACATTTAGGACAACATGGTTCCATAAATAATAATTACATTAAATCCATCAACTTACGCCCAATGTAATTGAACTAATTAAGTCCCTTGAATAAGGATCTTAACTTTGCTTCTAACTAGACATTAAAAGCAACTCACATAAAAACAAAACTATTTGTTATTATCAAAATGGTCTATTACAAAATTGAAAAACTTAGCTTGAAAAACGACTTGACTAAGCTAGATCATATGATTGTGACTAACTCTAGAAAAATTCATAAGCAAAAATAATTTAAAATGAGGCTTTTCCCTTTCCTTTTGTCATTTATATTTGACATCGGTGAGAGTTTCCATCTTTTTGCAAGTTGGACTCCTCGAACAACAAATAATATCCTACGACTTACTTGTAGGTCAAGGTTTCCCTTGTGAGTTCTCAATGTTGGCAAGTTTGTTTCACCAATAGAGAGCCAAAGTCAAGACTAAGTTAACTCGCTCAATTGCAAGGAAAAATTTGATGCAAGAGTACTTTAGAAACTATAATATTTTTTCAATTAGTCTATTATCATCTACAACAATTTTTTTTTTTTTTTTTTTTGGTATTATCCATTCACTTAAAGTAAAATTTTATTATCACTTGCTTTCAAAAATAAAATGAAAAACTTAATGAATCCAAAAAAGTGATATCTATTTTACAAAACCTTCTCAAATAAAAATATTCTCCAAAAAAGTGATATCTATTTTACAAAACCTTCTCAAATAAAAATATTCTCCAAAAAAGTGATATCTATTTTACAAAACCTTCTCAAATAAAAATATGTTCCTTCCTCATCTTCTCCCAGGGAACTGTACTTTGTAAACTTCGTTACAATTCCCCAAGTTTCATTTAAAATCTCTTACTAATTTACTTTAAATATTGCATAGAGGGTCTATCAATGAGTGAAAGCTTACAAACATTTGATAATTATTTTGGAATATAAGTTTGATAGCATATAGCAGATATTTACATTCTAATATTTGAAGTTGCATATTATATATTCCACTCCAATAGAGAAAAGCACCTACCTCATACCTCATATTCTCCTAAGGAATTGTACTTCGTAAACTCCTTTACTTTTAAAATCTCCTTTACAATTCCCAAAGTTTCTTTTAAAAGCTCAAGTACTAATTTACTTTGAATTTTGTGTAGAGGATTTATCAGTAAGTATGCTTGTTTTGGAATATATTTTTGATAGCATATAGCACATATCTACATTCTCGTATTTCTAACTTCCCCACACACACATCAAGAAATGCTTGAAAAATAGAATGGTTTTTCTAACCAAGATCAATTCGATGAAAGTAGTTTAGGATCTCCAACCAATTAAAAGTCTAAACAACATGTATAACTTTGTAAATAATGCATGTGTGGCTAATTGTGAATGTATGAGCAAAATGGGACAAAGTAACATTGCAACTAAATCAATATTTAAAGTTCAAGGGTTTACGACATCAGTAATGTTAACAACTTCACACTTCCAATATATAGATGAGTATTACCAAACAATTTCATCATGCACTTAACTGTGTAGATATTGTTAGAGCTGTTGATTTTTCATAAGCATTAGGTTAGGCATGAAGTTTAGTCCATTTTATCATTTAACCATAACCATAAATGTTGCAGCAACCAAGATCACAAGAAGAAGCACCATGCACAAGAACATAAAATGTTGGGAAACCCTTCTCAACAAGGGAAGAAAACCTAGCCAAATCCTTTGCTATATTCTTCAAGAGAAAGACCTTCACCTCCAAGAAAGACCTAGCACACAAGAGGGTGCTCAAACCCTAGAGCTCTAGCGCCCAAGAGAGGTGCACACCTTTTTCCAAAGAAGTGTACTTGCTGAAATTTCCAAAATCACAAGAAAGATATGATTCCACAATGGGGAATCATCCCTTACTTATATTATACTTGTAAAATCAACAAAGGCCTCTATTGGCTCAACAAGGCCGACCTCTCTAAGTCACTTTGTAATTATAATAATAATTATTATTGTTATTATAATTAATATTAACCATATTAATTATCTTTTACATTTATTATTAATCACATTAAGGTGGGGCCGACCTGTACCCTTTACAGAACAATTAGGGTTACTGGCATATCTGACTCTTGAACAACATATAGCAAAGGATCTGATACACCCACTAGTGCTCAGCCAATAGGGGCACATCCATAGGGATGTCATAGCTATGGCTCACTACATTACACAGAAGAACCAGATCTACACACGTTCACCTGTGCTCATCCACATGCATGTCCACTCTATAGATCTTCTTTCCCACTGCCTCACACCGAAGAATCATATGGAGTTTTCTCGTCAACTCTGCTGCCTAGAGGAGGCTAACACATCATCTTCATTTCTGTTCACATGACGATGCACCCAACACTTTTGGATTTTACACATTCACCTTGTGCTTAGCCACAAGCACGTCCAACTCATTAGATCGCCTTTCCCACTGGATAATCATCTGCTCAGGCATGAACCACGTACCCTACTTAGGGGCTTTCTCTCAGGTTTGTAAGCTGAGAGAAAGACTTCACATAGCTGCAATGATCCACACCTCACAGGTTTGTAAGCTGGAGAATGTCTCACATCACTGCATTCATCAACAAGAGTTAATGGTCATATTTAGAACTTACACATATTAATACATAGACTTATATGGTACAATGAAGTCTTACTAATAAAGTGATGTAATAATGAGATATTTAATAAATATAATGGTTATTTATTAGGTATTTGGGAGTTATAGAATGCACTTTTCTCCTACTATATAATGAGACATTATATCACTGAATGAAATATATGAATCCACTCTCATTATTATGCACATTCATATCCATGTTTGTCTCTGTAAAAACATGGTACTATAGCCACATTAAGAAGAGGCCGAGGAAGTGAGTGAAAGTGTTGAGGGAATGTTGTGATCATAGAAGGTGCTAAAGGACCGCAATCAGACATGAGTGTAGAAGAGAATTGAAATTTGTTGAACAAGAGGCCCATCCTTTGTCATAGTTATTTTTTTTCTTAACCATGGGAATCAATAACTCATAGGATTGATCTAAACTAGGCCATGTTGAAATATTGTAACTGCAAAGAGTATTCTATTTATTATTGATGTATTATTCTTTAGATCAATCCCCTTTTGTGGATTGATCATGTCGGGCATTGTAAATGACCAAATCCCCTTTTGCGGATTGGTCAAACCCTAATTGTAATATGCATAATGAGAAGTCGCCCCCCAGAATTAATTAAAGTGGTTATAACCACCTAGAAGGAGAAGTCGGCCCTACCAGTGAAAAGACACGTCCTTTGAGCACCTGCCAGATTGTATAAATAAAGGAGGCCAATGCCTCATTTGTTCACTCACTTACTTGATCATCAGAGCGCAAGTTTGGAGTTGCAGTTGGAGAAGAAGGAAGAGAGAGAGAGACACATTAATTGGAGAGGAATTTCTGTAGTGTTTGGTTTATTCTCTTGGCATTGTATTGGCTATCTATATTAAGGAAGTTTTTGTTGGGTTTTCTCCCCCATGAGGGTTTCCTAGGATAAATGATGTGTCTCTTGTGATTGTGTATTTCTCAGTGATCCTATC
>SNQJ01S0010939.1:65565-89459 GCA_010110895.2 Picea sitchensis
GTATTGGCTATCTATATTAAGGAAGTTTTTGTTGGGTTTTCTCCCCCATGAGGGTTTCCTAGGATAAATGATGTGTCTCTTGTGATTGTGTATTTCTCAGTGATCCTATCTATGCTATGGTTATCTAGTGAATTGAAAAGAAAACTAATAATAGCTTAAACTCTAACATGGTATCAAAGCTAAGCTGAAGAGAGCATCTTTCACAAGAAGAAGAAAAACGTCACTGTTGATGTACATGAAAATTATGGCTTTTTATTGAAGAGGAATTTCATCCCAAGAGCCATCTAGAAAAGTGCGCCCTACCTCAAGGAACTCTTTGGCACCTTCAGCGCACATTTTCAGTGGCTAGATCTCCCGTAAAGTGAAACCCTAGTTTTCACCAGTACCAGAAGTACCAAAAAACCAGAAGTATTAAGAAAACAGAAGTACCAAAAAACCAGAAGTATCAAGAAACCAAAAGTACCAGAAAACTAGAAGCACTAGTCCAGAAATCAGTCGGTCAAGTTTGAAGGGGAAAAAGTTGGATTTTTTGAAATCTAACCACACCAGGCCACTCGCCTCAGCCAAGCGCACCTCCTGGTAAGTTCAAAACTCAATTTTGAGCACTTTCATTTTTGGTCATTTTCCTAGCTCCAGGTAAAAGACATCTGCAAGAACTAAGCTTGTTGACAAGCTAGAAGGTGTGGAAAACTTTCGTTCCTAGAAGTATATGATTGGAGTCATTCTTGAAGAGAATGACCTAAAAAGATTCATTAAAGAAGATGTGTCGATGCTGTAGCTAAAGCAAAACACCAAAAGGAAACAATTAGGGCCAAAAGAATCATTACAGATTCTCTCAAAGATCAGTTGATTCCTCAAGTGTCTTCAAAGAAGACTCCAAAAGAAATGTTTGATGCCCTAACCAGATCATATGAAGGAAATAACATAAATCAGAAGATGAATCTAAGAACTCAACTCAAGAATACAAGGATGTAGAAAGGAGAAACGATCTAGGAATATTTCTCCAGAATATCAGAATTCAAAGTACAACTAGAAGCAATTGGAGATATATAGACGAAGACAAACTCATAATGACGACCCTAGATGGTCTCACAAGACCTTGGGATGCATTCATCCAAACTATTTGTGCCAGAAAGGAGAAACTACAATTTGACAGTCTTGGGAAGAATTTATTCAAGAAGAATCAAGGGTAGCTAACCGAGAAGCTTTTCTATCAAGAGATGAAGATCAAGCCCTAACTACTCACACTAAAGGAGGAAGAAATAAGTCTTACTTCCAGAAAGAAACTCATAAGGAGTCTCACCCCCAAAACAAATTCATACATAAAGAATCTCAACCAAGGAGATTCCAAAAGTTTCAGAAAGGACAAAGAAAAAGAAAAGATTTCTCATCCTACCAATGTTACCATTGTGACAAGATGGGACATATTGCGAAACATTGTCCAACTAGATGAGAAGAATACAAGAAGAAAAACAAGAGGTATCATGCCCATGCAGTTGAAGATGAAGAGCCACCCACAAAGATGATAAAAGAACGAATTGAAGACTATGTATTAATCTCGACCCTCTCAGGATCAGTATCACCTAGTGAGGACACGTGGCTCATTGATAGTAGTGCTTCCAAGCACATGACAGGTCAAAGAGACACTCTCTCTTACCTTTTAAAAAAGATTTTTTCTCAGAAAGTTACACTTGGAGATGATTATCAATACCCTATCAAGGGAGTAGGAGAATCAAATTACAAGCTTAATTCAGGGACTCCAATGAAGATGAAGGATGTACTCTATGTACGAGGTTTGACAAAGAACTTACTCTCCATATCAACTCTAGAGAAGAAAGGCTTCAGAGTTGCCTTTATAGATGGAGAAGTTCTTATGTGGGCCAAAAGAAAAAACCATGGAAGAAGCAATTGTTATTGGAAAAGAGGAAGGTGGCTTGTATAAGCTAAAGGGTCACTCAGAAGAAGCCATGACCCACTCCATTGAGAATCCATGTGAACTTTCGCATAGAAGATTAGCCCACGTCAACTACAAAGAATTACCTTATGTAAGCAAGGCAGTCACAGGTCTACCCGAACTCAAAGTTGACCATGAAGGTGTGTGCAATAAATGTGCACAAGGGAAGAAATCAAGAACCCTTTTCCGAAGAGAGACAATAAAGCAGAAGGAGTCCTAGAACTCATTCACTCAGATGTGTGTGGCCCAATGCCATCATCTTCCATCAATGGGTATGTATACTATGTATCTTTTATTGATGACTATTCTCGTAAAACCTGGGTTTACTTTTTGAAATCAAAAGATGAAGTGTTTGGTAAGTTCAAGGAATTCAAAGCCTTGATAGAGAATCTTTCTGAAAGAAAGATCAAGATACTCAGGTCGGATAATGGAGGAGAATACACCTCAAAAAAGTTTGCAAACTTTTGCAAAGATCTCAGGATCAAGAGGGAGTTCACCACTCCCTACAATCCTCAACAAAACGGTGTAGCAGAAAGAAAGAACATAACTATAATGGAAGAAGTGAAGACCATGATCCATGATCAAGATCTTCCAATGTGCCTATGGGCAGAATCAACAAAAACAACAATATATGTACAAAACAGATTGTCCCATAGTGCACTTGGGTTCAAGACCCATGAAGAGATTTTTTCCGGAAAGAAGCCAGAAGTAAGCCATCTCAAAATATTTGGTTGCCCAATATTTGTACATATTCCAAAAGAGAAGAGAACCAAGCTAGACCCTTTAGGAAAGAAGGGAATATTTGTTGGAAACTGTGAGGTCTCCAAGGCCTTCAAAGTTTATATACCAGGCTACCATCATATTGAGATCAACATGGATGTAACCTTTGATGAAGATACAACACTTAAGAAATCAAGAAGATGCCAGCTTGAAGAAGTATATGAAGAGGAACCTGTAGCTCCCAGAGTTGCAGAACCAGTGAGGGAAGTCATAGCTTCCCCTGATGAAGCGATTCTAGATGATCGTGACATAGTAGAATCTCAAGAACCTCCCCAGATGGCGATCTCCCACAAGAGAAAGCCATCCTAGGCAAGGGAACTTATTCAATATGGAGAGAAGTATGGTGTCCACGAAGGAACCATGAGACAAGTGAAGAAACCTAAGCCATTCTCCAGTTATATGGTTTTGATGTGTGATATCTTAGAGAAGGAGCCTACCTGCTTTGAAGAATCCATTCAAAAGAAAGAATGGGCAGATGCCATGACATAAGAATACCAATCCATTATAAAGAATGATGTATGGGAAATAGTTCCCAGACCAAAGAGCAAAGATGTGGTATCTTCCAAATGTCTTTTCAAAATAAAACATGTTGCCGATGGAAGTATTGAGAAATATAAAGCAAGGTTCATTGCTCGTGGCTTCTCTCAAAAGGAAGGAATTGACTATGAAGTGACATTTTCTCCTGTAGCCAGATACACTTCGATCATAACCATCATATCCCTTGCAACTAAGATGAAGTGGAAGTTACACCAGATGGACGTGAAAACTGCTTTCTTGAATGGTGTCATTGAAGAAGAAGTGTATATTGAACAACCTCAAGGATTTGAAGTTGAAGACAGGAAAACTCATGTGTGCAAGTTGAAGAAGGCTCTGTACGGATTGAAGCAAGCTCCTAGAGCTTGGTATGGAAGGATTGACAGTTTTCTGACGAGCTTGGGCTTTACCAAGAGTAAAGCAAATTATAACCTTTACTTCAAGGTTATGAATGATGAGCCTGTTATATTGCTGCAATATGTGGATGACTTATTCTTAACTGGAGAAGAAAAACTCATCATTGAATGTATGAAGAAGCTCGCTGTAGAATTTGAGATGCAAGACCTTGGCCTAATGCACTATTTCTTAGGTCTTGAGGTATGGAAGAGCCCAAAGAGGATCTTCCTTAACCAAGGGAAGTATGCAGTTGAAATACTGAAGAGATTTGATGTGTGTGCAAGTCCATGAATACACCCATGGAAACAAAGTTGAAGCTCTTGGTTGACTCTTCATCAGAATCAATTGATGCTATGCTATATAGACAGATCATTGGATCGGTGATGTATTTGACGAACACCATGCCATATATTTGTTTTGTTGTGAACACCTTGAGTCAGTTTCTGGTAGAACCCAAACATGTTCACCTAGTTGCTACAAAACATGTGATGAGGTACCTTAAGGGTACATTAGATTGTGGTATCAGTTATGATGGAGATCACGACTTCAGACTAAGTGGATATACTGATTCAGATTGGGATGGAAGTGTCTATGATAGAAAGAGAACTTTAGGATGTTGTTTCAGTCTGCGGTCAGCCATGATCTCATGGCAGAGTAGGAAGCAATCAAGCATTGCTCTCAGCACGAAAGAAGCAGAATACATTGTTGCTTGTTCTACCAATTGTGAAGCCATATGGCTTCAAAAGTTGTTGATTGGTCTATTTGACCTAGAGATGGAAGCAGCCTTGATCCTATGTGATAACCAGAGATGTATAAAGATGACTGAGAACCCTGTGTTCTATGACTAGTCAAAACACATAGAGATCCGATATCATTACATCTGTGACATGGTGCAGAGAGGAGCCATAAAGCTCCAATATGTTAGCACAGATGAATAGGTTGTTGATGTGCTGACCAAGCCTCTATCTCATGTAAAGTTTGAGAACTTTCGAGATAATCTTGGTGTAGTCCGTAAGGATCCCCCTCGAAAGGGGGAGTAGTGTTGTAATGCCAGCCTTGTGCTGATGATGTGTCAGCCTAGTGCTGTGATGCCAACCTTGTGTTGATGATGTGCCAGCCTCGTGCTGTGATGATGTGCTAGCCTCGTGCCGTGATGATGTGCCAGCCTAGTGCTGTGATGATGTACCAACCTCGTGCTGTGATGATGTGTTGCTAGCCTCGTGCTGTGATGCCAACTTCGTGTTGATGATGTTGTGTTTCTAGCCTCGTGTTGTGATTCCAACTTCGTGCTGATGATGTTGTGTTGCCAGTCTCGTACTGTCATGTCAGCTTCGTGCTGATAATATTGTGTGGCCAACTTTATGCTGTGATGCCATCCTCGTGCTGAAGACTCTCAGCCTAGTAATGATGTTGATGATGCTCCAGCCCTTGTGTTGTTTTGTTGTTGTTATTGATGATGAGAAAAACTTTCGATGATTTATAGATATGCCAGTCAGTGTTCCAATATGTTGTTGATGATGCTGCCCTCTCTCTCTCCTGATGTTGTTGTAGAATACCCTTCTTGTTAAGGGGGAGTGTTGAAATATTGTAACTGCAGAGAGTATTTTATTTATTATTGATGTATTATTCATTAGATCAATCCCCTTTTGTGGATTGATCATGTCGGACATTGTAAATGACCAAATCCCCTTTTGTGGATTGGTCAAACCCTAATTGTAATATGCATAATGAGAAGTCGGCCCTGCCAATTAAAAGACACGTCCTTTCAGTACCTGCCAGATTGTATAAATAAAGGAGGCTAGCGCCTCATTTGTTCACTCACTTACTTGATCATCAAAGAGCAAGTATGGAGCTACAGTTGGAGAAGAAGGGAGAGAGAGAGAGGCGCATTACTTGGAGAGGACTTTCTGTAGTGTTTGGTTTATTCTCTTGGCATTGTATTGGCTATCTATATTAAGGAAGTTTTTGTTGGGTTTTCTCCCCCCTGAGGGTTTCCCAGGATAAATGATGTGTCTCTTGTGATTGTGTATTTCTCAGTGATCCTATCTATGCTATGGTTTTCTAGTGAATTGAAAAGAAAACTAATAATAGCTTAAACTCTAATAGGCCCAAGATCAATACTATTGGCTGCCACTATAATCCAAGAGTATATCCAACAACCCACAAGCCAAATATACCAAACACTTATGACTTAGCAAGCACTGAGACATCCCAATTCCCACTAGAGTGGAACCTCTATCCCAGGGGTCGTCTACCCTTCTAGCCTTATCATAGCGGGTCAACATGTCCACTTTGAAGGAATTGAACCCAGATGGAGAGGATGGAGAGGATAACAAACATGCTACCCAACCACCTAGGCCACTAAGGTAATTATATGATAGAGGCTTGTGTTATAACCCAACGTAGTGAGAGTAGATTAGAGTGAGTAGCCATCAAATAGTTGTTCATGGTAGGTGTTGTGTTCGGAGTCGTCGAAGGAGAAGACTATCGGGGTCAGTCATCAAGTTTCCATTTGTTAGGGGAGTCACAATGTGGTATCCACGAAGATGAAGGTATAGCCGTCGAATGGATTCAAGCCACTGAGCCCTTTAATAAATAGAGCCACCGCCTAACAAAGTAGTGTGCCACAAAGGAAGCTACCATAAAAGGTGATATGTCTGCATGTGTTGATAGTGAGCCATTGCAAAAAGGAGAGGAATATGGTCGTGATCATAGATAAGAAGCTTCCAATCTTAAGAGGTTCCATCCTAGGACTAAACCACCACCAAATTGTGTGACAAGAATAATGAGAAGTATGTGAGGATTACATTGACCTTAGATTTATATGTTCATGTTCGCCTAAGTGGGGATATGGTGAGGGGTAATCAAAATCAATGTATGTGCTAATTTCCCCTTGACATTGTGAGGAAGCCAATAAGTATTGCAGAAAGCCAAATAAAATTCAATTGCACATTGAACAATATTTATTGTGGAGAAATACAAATTTTAAAGGTAACTATTTGTAATTTTTCCAAAAAAAAAAAACCTTTAAATAGTGATATTGGGTTTGAGATTTCCTGAATACAAAGTAGTGAATTTGTAGTAGATTTTGCTTATTCCCTATTCAAAATATTTTTGGAGTATTTAACCCCTGAAAATGGGGTTGCTTATCCCTATTAAAAATATTTTTGGAGTATTTAACCCCTGAAAATGGGGTTGCTTATCCCTATTAAAAATATTTTTGGAGTATTTAACCCTTGAAAATGGCTAGTTTAGCTCATATAATGTCGAATGAAAACAAAAGTTCAATGGTCATAATTTTAAATCATGGAAACAAAATATGCTAGCCATATTTGAATACATAGATTTGGGCAAACTTGTATTAAAAAAATAAGTGCAAAGTAAGACCAATGTGAATACCCAAGCAGAGTATGGTGCAAAGAATCAAGAGGCTCCGACGCTCATCAAACTCTTGGTAAGGAGTGAGTTGTTTCTTGAAGTTCAAGATGGTAATGATGCAAGTGCCACATGGGGTGATTTATGAGAGATGTATGAAAATTCAAACAAAGGTAAAGTGTTTTTTCTTAGAAATATGTTATTTTCAATTAAAGTGGAGGAGTTTAATTTCTTGCAAGATCATTTGTTAAAAATCAAGGATATGGTAGATCAATTGAAAGGACAATGGAAGAAAAATATATGGTGGTTATAAATTTAAATAGTTTTCATTCCTCTAATGAAAATTTACTAACACCTTGAACATTACTAAAACTGACAAAGATCCAACATTTGAGCAATTCAACACTAAGGTCTTGAAGCAAGACAGATGGAGAAATTGGTGTCAATGAGTTTTCTGAGGTGGTACTTGCAACAAAGTTTAATAGGAAGAGAAACAAATAGATTGAATAGACTGACGGAAATAACAAGTTAGGTAAATATAGAAAAGTTATTAAATTCTTTTGTTATGATAAGTTAGGTCATATAAGTAGAGTTTGTAGAAAGCGGTTGTGGGATGAAAAACACAATCAAGAGATTTATTTTGATGATCAATCTAAAAAGAGATATGCTAATGTAGTTGAACATAAGGAGTAAGAGTTCTATGTGTTCATGGCTAGAAGCTGTTAATTTCCTATAACTTAGCAACCAAAATATTACGCCAATAATTTTATCTATCCAAAATTTAATCAATGCTGATATAAAATTAGAAAATTATGCATAAATATTACAATTGAGTTATTTAACCACTAAATTGCACAACAAAACCATAAACAACACACACATTTGAACACATATATTTTTGGGCAATGCCCCTAGAAAAAATCCAAAGAGAAAACCAATAAGTGAGAGGATTTTATTGGCTTCAGAGGAAGAAAAAAAGTTGCAACACCTAATTTAGAAATTTCTTACAACCCAGCAAAAGCGGCCTTCTTTTTTGGCCCTGCTTTTTTGACCCCTCTTTTTTGGCCCCGCTTTTTTCGGCACTGCTTTTTCGGCCCCGAAAAATCGGTCTTTCCTCCATCTTCCAGAACCATGCCCCAATGTCCTCCAACTCTGCAAAACCGTTGCTCGAAAGAAAAGACACCAGAGAAAATTCCTCCTTGAATTTCTCTATAAACTCATCTATCTTAGTAAGATGTTGATGCTTCTACTCGTGCCTCCTTTTTATTCTTCTTGTTGGGACACTGGCTTGCATAGTGGCCAGTCTTATGACATGCAAAGAATTTCACTTTGCTCATGTCCATCTTTCCATATCCCCTTCATTTTTCCGAAGAAAACCCCTGCAGTCCCTGCAAATCCTTGTGCCAAAGTCTTCAGTGCCACTCTTCAGAGTCCCAACTTTGATACCATGTTAATTTCCCATAACTCAACAACCAGAATATTATGCCAATAATTTTATCTAACCATAATTTAATCAATGTTGATATAAACTCAGAAAATTATGCATAAATATTACAGTTGAGTTATTTAACGATTAAAATGCACAGTGGAACCATAAATAACACACATTTGAACACATATATTTCTATGCAATTCCCCTCGAAAATCCCTGAAGGAAAAACCAATGAGTGAGGATTTTATTGGCTTCAGAGGAAGAAAAAAAATTACAGTAGCTAATTCAAAAATTTCTTACAGACCAACAAAAGCGGCCTGCTTTTTCGACCCTTCTTTTTGACTGTTTTTTCAACCTCATTTTTTCGGCCCCGCTTTTTCCAACCCTAAAAAATTGGTCCTTCTTTTTCGGCCCCAAAAAATTGGTCTTTCCTCCAACTTCAAATTCACCCTCTTTCTCAGCGAAATCACCCTTTTCCTCTCAACTAAATGTGTCTCTCACACCCTCACACTCTCTATGAGTCTTTCACATTGTGTATGTGACTCTCTCACCTCCTCACACAATGTGTGACACAAGTACATGAGCAAGACTCCCTCTTGCTCTTATGCACTCATTGTGTGCCTCTCACTTTCCATAGATATACTTTTATAACTTCTAATGACTAAAACCCTATCTCCAAAGTGATCAACGATCAATATTTGATCTTGATCTTTTGAGATCAACAACTATGACTTAATCTCTCGTTGAGATTACTTAAGTCACTCAACTTTATAAAAGTCACTTTAGTTATTAAATAAAAATCACTTTATAAAAACACTTTACAAAGTTACTATCTAGAGAGTGCCACTCAGACACTTCCACATGCTAGGCACTGCTAATGTAGAAGTACTTGTATGAGCTACCCCAAAAACTAACATAAACAAGGATTCCAAGAGTGGTAAAGATGACTGGCATGTTGATTTAGGGGCATCTAAACATTTTTCTAACTATATTGATTGGCATGCTGATTTTGTAAAAGATAAATTTCAATTTGATCTCATTGTGTTGAGTGGTGGAGAAGAATACAAGGTTAGAGGAAAGTGAAATGTCCCACTTTAGCTAAGAGGTAAGAAAATAATGATTAAATATGTCTATTATGTTCATTGTTTGAAGAACAAAACACTTTTGATAAGTACTATATTGAAACATAGCCCACACTCACATATAAATGTCAACAATAATAGGTTAGTAGAGATTTAGTTTTAAAATGGGCCTCCTAAGGAAAACAATAAAATAATAATTAAATAAATTGTTAGATTTTCAATGAACTATGGATCATGTATCTTCTTTAAATTTTGTTTAACTATAACTTGAACCATAACTACTGCAGCAAACCAAGACCACAAGAAGAATAACCATGCACAAGAACACAAGAAGAGTCCTGGGAAACCCTTCTCAACAAGGGAAGAAAACCCAAACAATCATTTTCTATATTCCTTAAGATAAAGACCCCCCACACCATCACCAAACCTAGCACACAAGAGGGTGCTGCAATTCTCATAATTTCAGACCACAACATCTGAAATCATGAGATGACACAATGATAAGTGTGTTTCCTCAATGGGGATTCACCTTTATTTATATAAGACTTGTGACATCAAATGACGTGTCTTTTGGCACAATAGGGCCGACCTCAATAACTCAAAATATAATTAATAATTACCATATTAATTATTTTTTACATTAAGGTGGGCTCGACCTGTACCCTTTAAATTACAAATAGGGTTATAGGTAAGTCTGACTCTTGAACAATATAGCAAGGGATCTCATACACCCACTAGTGCTCAACCATTAGGGGCACATCCATAGGGATGTCCATATCTCTATCTCACTGCGTCTCACAGGAGAACCACTCACTAGTGCTCAGCCACTAGGATCAAGTTCACCTTTGCTCATCCACAGGCACGCCCACTCAACAGATCTTCTTTCCCACTGCATTACACAGGAGAGTCATCTGTAGTTCATCTCAACTCTCTGCTTAGAGGAGGCTAATACATCATCTTTATCTCTGTCTCATGACGATGCACCCATCTCTATGGAAATTCACACGTTCACCTTGTGCTCAGCGACAGACACTTCCAACTCAGCAGATCTCCTTTCTCACTGCATTACAGAAGAGAATCATCTAGAGTTATTCTCAACTCTTTGTAAGGAGGAGGCTATCACTACGTTCCAACTCTGTCTCAGATAGGAACCACACACCCATCTCAGGGGCTCTCTCTCAAGTTTGTGTCCTGGAGGATGTCTCACGCAACTATAATCATCAACACTCCCTCTCAGCTAGGGAGGCATTCTCCATCGGGCTAAGTCTCGCACAGAAGTATTCAAACTTCGTCCTGGTTGTAATCATCAACACCCCCTCTCAACTAGGGAGTTAATCTCCACCAAGCTAGTTTCTCATAGAAGTACTCGAACTTCGTATTTGGCAAGCGGTTTGGTGAAGATATATGCAATTTGCTCATGTGTAGGAAGATATTGCACATATACTGCTTTCCTCTGCAACATGTCTCTGATATAATGTTATTTTATCTCAATGTGTTTCGATCTATCATTAAACACTGGACTCTCGAAGAGCTTTACACATAGCTTTGGTTATCATCATAGAATCCATCTCATGATCAAGTAAATCTATCAGAAGCTTGTGAAGCCACACTGCTTCACACACTCAATGCTATATACTTTGCTCTTGTGGTACTCAAGGCTAGAGAGCTTTGTTTCCTGCTGCACTAGGAAACCATGGCAAGCTTCATGGTAAAACAACAACTAAATGTGCTCTTCTGGTCCACTGTACTCTCTACTCAATCTGTATCGGAATATCCCTGCAAACTCAAGTTCAAACTGGAGGCATATCTCAAGCCATATCCAATTGTGCCGCGTATATATCTCAATACATGCTTTACTACTATCCAATGAGTCTATCTCGACTGACTCATGGATTGACTAGGCACATTCGTTGCATAGCATATATCAGGTCTGGTGTTAACCAGATACATCAATCATCCAATCAGTGGTCAGTACACATGTGGATCAATCTCGTCTGAATCATCATCATTTATTCTTTCTTCAAATCTATCACCATCGATGAAGATATGGATTTGTATTCTATCAAACTGAACTTCTTTAATATTCACTGTATATTTTCCTTGAATTAGGAAAATCTCATCAATCCTCTGTTATACTTCTTGTTCCAAGAAGTAGTGCATCATACCTACATTCTTCATCTCGAAATCAGAGGTTGAGGCTTCCTTGTATTCAACAACATGACTTCTTAAATAAGTCATCAAAATCAGGCTCTCGCCACCAATAATGTAATAGTATAGGTTTGGATCAACAATACTCTTGCTGAAACCCCAAACTCATCAAGAATCCATCTATCTGATGTAGTTTCCAACTCATGGATGGTAGTACAGATGGGAGCGCATTGGGCTACTGGATCAATATGTCTCATCACAGTTCACTCCCTCTACTTGTGAGAATCCTCTGACTACAAGTCTCGTTTTGTATTTCTCGATACTTCTATCAGGTGCATGTCTTTCTGCTTCTTGCACAGTTTGTCAAGCCCATACAGGCCTTTTATGGCCTACTGCAAGGTTCATGGGAATACCAACTGGAACAACTGTATCAATGGCTATCTCCCTCTGGAATGTTGAAGATGAAGAAGATAATGCCTCTCTTCCTTAGTTGGTTTGACTCCTTCTGATTCAAGTGACTCCCTCTGAAGTATGAAGGATAAGCATCTTCCTTTGTTGTTAACTTGCCTGGAACAAGAAAACAAACGAAAGGAAACAAGACAAGAATATCTCCTAGTGGAGATTCATGAGTACATCTCTAGAATCAAAACATTTTAAGGATTGTTGTCACAACTACAACACCTACTTGTAATGTAGCAACCTTAGAGATGTAGGTTATAGTCATGATAAATAAAACATCAAACCTGGAGTCTTTACTTCCAGTGGTTCTTCTGAATGCATTGAGACTTCTTTAGGTCCATGGTTTGTACTGGGGGTTCCTTCCTCCTGCAAATATCCTTATGACAATGATGCAAACAATATATATATATATATATATATATATATATATCTATATATATATATATATACAAGTGCATACTCGAGAGTGTACACCAATGGAGGTTCTTCTTGTTTGTCAATGTCATAATGATCAATGACATTCCTCACTTGTTTGCCTTGTAGCCATCTATACCACACAAGTTTCTGACAAAGTCTGCATCAACCTTTACAAGGTCATGTCCATTGTTGACTTTTAACAAAATTCCAAACACGTTGTTGTAACTATTCTTGTAGCTCTTGCTGCTACTCAACATTGTTACATCTTGACTTCAGATTTGTATTTTAAGGGTTTCAATCTGGTTTGTAATCAACATCTTCAATGTACTTGGTCAAGCCATCAACATCCTTTTATGTTTTTTGGAATATAAACCAACACCATCATTAAAAACTTGCATCAATAAATGGCATCAAAGGATGGCAACCTGGAGCACTAGGACAACATAGATATAGCTCAAGAATTTGACTTGTCCATGGGTCATTGGTTCACTCTTTTCATCAATATCTTCAAGTGATTATAATTTCTTGTGGAGGGAACTTAAGGGGTAGATGGAACATCATAAGCAAGAGACAACACCTAATAAAATCCATCAACTTAGCATTTATTCATGCTTGAGAAAACACTAATATATACCACACAAGTCTCTGACAAAGTCTGCATCAACCTTTACAAGGTCATGTCCATTGTTGACTTTTAACAAAATTCCAAACACGTTGTTCTAGCTATTCTTGTAGCTCTTGCTGCTACTCAACACTGTTACAACTTGAATTCAGATCTGTATTTAAGGGTTTCAATCTGGTTTGTAATCAACATCTTCAATGTACTTGCATCCTTTTATGTTTGCTGGAATATAAACCAACACCATCATTAAAAACTTGCATCAATAAATGGCATCAAAGGATGGCAACCTGGAGCACTAGGACAACATAGATATAGCTCAAGAATTTGACTTGTCCATAGGTCTATTGGTCCACTCTTTTCATCAATATCTTCAAGCGATTATAATTTCTTGTGGAGGGAACTTAAGGGGTAGATGGAACATCATAAGCAAGAGACAACACCTAATAAAATCCATCAACTTAGCATTTATTCATGCTTGAGAAAACACTAATAAAATCCAAGGATAATAGTTTTATGCATGAACTTGTCAACCAAAGATTGCCTCAAAATATCAATCTCCAACAGTTTTAAAAGCCTGCGAGTTTCAAATTTTTGTAATGCCATTTGAGTATGGCATAAAGGAGCTTGATATCGGTTTTGGAGTCTACTTACTAAACAAGGGTAATGGCCCTATTGTTGTCCAAGAAGTCAGTCTTAATATAGGCTTTAAATTCGGCCTTCCTTTCTCAGAAAACCACCATCTTAAAAAATGATAGAATTTTTACCTTTGGACAACGTTAAAAATATCACTTCAGAATTTAAACTTGGCATAGGTTTGTGGCTGAGCTTGTTCTCAAACCTGTAGTCATCTTCAAGACTTGTCTTAGGGTTTGATCCTTTAATTTTGCCACATAAATTTAAGAAGAGTCTGACCCTTTTCTTCTAGGCCTGTTGTGTTAGTGCGACAACCTTAGAGTGTTACAAAGTTAGGGTGTTAGCTTTTTGGATTTGTTGTTAGGGAATTTCTATGGTAGCTATAGGGGTCCGACCTTCTCCTAGACTCCGACCTACACACCTTCACCACAGAAACTTCAGAAGGGGTCCGACCCTTTTCTTTTTGGGTTGCGGCAGCTTTAGAAATTACCCCACAGGCCTGCGACTATCTTAGAGGCCTGTAACCAGCCCTTTTAAGCCTTCAATCAAGCCTCAACCTCCTCTTTTGAAATTGTTTAGGTCTAAGGTTAAGTCTTTTACGATTCAACTGTTAGGACTCCTTTGCAGTAGTCTAGAGGGGCATCTCCTAATTGCGGTTTTTCTTCAAGACCCTCAATACCTCACCACAAAATTTAAGTGGAGGTTCTGGCCTCTTTGACGGGTTTCTCTTTTTGCTATGGTCTCTTCATCATCTACCACATGAGATTAAGAAGGGTTTGACCCTCTTCTCTTTAGTCCTACAATAAGGTTTACCTTCAATTTTAATGTGCAATAGTCTTCTTCAAGACTGCTCTGATACCATGTTAGCTTTTCAATGAGCTATGACTCATGTATCTTCTTTAAATTTTGTTTAACTATAAATTGAACCATAACTACTGCAGCAAACCAAGATCACACGAAGAATAACCATGCACAAGAACACATGAAGTATCCTGGGAAACCCTTCTGAACAAGGGAAGAAAACCCAACCAATCCTTTGCTATATTCCTCAAGAGAAAGACCTCCCACACCATCACCAAACCTATCACACAAGAGGGTGTTGCAATTCTCATAATTTTAGACCTCAACTTCTGAAATCACGAAATGACACAATGATAAGTGTGTTTCCTCAATGGGGATTCACCTTTATTTATATAAGACTTGTCACATCAAATGATGTTTCTTTTGGCACAATAGGGCCAACCTCAATAACTCAAAATATAAATAATAATTACCATATTAATTATCTTTTACACTAAGGTGGGGCCGACCTGTACCCTTTACATTACAAATAGGGTTATAGGTAAGTCTGACTCTTGAACAATATAGCAAGGGATCTCATACACCCACTAGTGCTCAACCACTAGGGGCACATCCATAGGGATGTCCATATCTCTATCTCATTGCGTCTCACAAGAGAACCACACTCACTAGTCCTTAACCACTAGGATCACGTTCACCTCTGCTCATCCACATGCAAGTCCACTCAACATATCTTCTTTCTTACAACATTACACAGGAGAGTCATTTGGAGTTCATCATCTCAACTCTTTTCTCAGAGGAGGCTAATACATTGTCTTTATCTCTATCTCATGACGATGCACCCAACTCTATGGGAATTCACATGTTCACCTTGTGCTCAACCACAAGCACGTCCAACTCAACAAATCTCCTTTCTCACTGCGTTACACAGGAGAATCATATGGAGTTCTTCTCAACTCTCTGTAAGGAGGAGGCTATCACTACGTTCCAGCTCTATCTCAGATAGGAACCACACACCCATCTCAGGGGCTCTCTCTTAGGTTTGTGTCCTAAAGGATGTTTCACGCAGCTGTAATCATCAACATAAATAAACTAAGAGTCGTGAATTTTCAAAGGAAAATAAATAAAACTGTTTTTAAATCCTATTTTCAACTTATCTCCTTGTAGATTTACTCAAATTTCAAGTGTAGGCACTCATTGGATACATACTTTTAAAGAAAAATATTTTTTTGATCATAGTTTTTATTTATCTCCTTATAAGTTTACTCAAATTTCAAATGTAGGCACTTGTTGGATGTAGAATTTTAAAGAAAACTACCTATTTTTAATCGTATTTTCGACTTATCTCCTTATATGTTTACTCAAATTTCAAGTGTCGTTGGATGCATAATTAAAATTATGCATCCAACGAATGTCTACACATGAAATTTGAGTAAACCTATAATGAGATAAGTCGAAAATACAATAATAAAAGTATGTTTCTTTCTTTCCCTCCAAAACTATTACCCTTATGGTTGACATCATTACCTTCAATCATATTGGTTCTTTTAATGTTGATGTTGATAGCTTATTTTTTACCTTAAAATTTCTCTAATGTGTTTTATTGTTGATAAGAATAGAAAAACAATGGTTGCAATGGATGTGAAGAACTGAGTTCATTCTAGTTGATAGAATTTGAGAATTTAGGGTTGGTTCAATGGAAATATGGTTATAATTTCACTAAAAATGCAATGATAATGCCTAGGATAGAGAAGTTCTAGGTGAGAGAGAGCTTAGGAAATGAATCCCTAGATGATGTTGGCGTTGAAACAAGTCAAAATAAACAAAGAAGAGAAGGTAAACAACATGTATATTATGCATTATCTACTATGATTCACAAGAAGACCCTAAGGGAGGATGAAGATGTAGTGGCAAAATGAAACATTGCTTCCTTAGAGAACCAAACACAAAATTTTGATATGTTGGATTGCCAAGATGTGAAGGTGAGTTCAATGAACAAGCCAAGTTCCATGTCAATTGGCGGAAAGGTTGACTACTCAATGAACATTAGCTCTCATTCAATTAGTGAGTCCATGGTTTGACTCTCATCTGATTGGCAAGTCAATGGTCAAACATGATGATGGTGACATACATTGCACTTCATCAACCTTGCCAAATATAGTTCGCTTCTAGTGACTATTTTGAAAATCTTATCTTGTCAACTACAAACATCTTGCTGGTTCAAAGATTGTCTTTTTGTATTTTGAAGAAGCCTATAAAATGACCATGATGGTAGGGTGTTAGAGATAATGCTCATATTTAAAATTTAGACGTATTAAGAAATAGACTTAGACATGTATTAAAGTCTCACTAATAAAGTGATGTGAATTTGACATATAATAAGTCTTACTAATAAAGCGATGTGATAACAATACATTTAATGTAGTGGTTATTAGTTAGATATTTGGGACTTAAGTAACCTACTCTTCTTCCCCTACTATGTAATGGAACTTGATATCATCTAATGAAATGTATGAATCCAGTCTTTCTCATTATTTTGTATTATTGTCCATGCTTTGCATGTAAAACAAGAGACATAAATAAAATTTCATATATTAACAAAAAATTCAATCAAGCACACTTCAATTGCTACTTAGGCATATGCTAATAGATAAGTAGAATTGTCACAAACATTTCCATCAAATATAACTTGCAAAATATCAAGAAATTCAAGTGGTTAAAATTTCTATAATGGCTCGTGGAAGTGATGTGAGACTTTTTCTTGTATCATGGTTACAACAGTGTGTCAAGGAGTTCTTGATTAAGAAAACAAATAAATATATAAAATCACCATTCTTGGTCTAACATAAAGTCATGGATTCTGTACCACAAACTTTTCACATATCAGTGACCAATTAGTTACCTACATTACTAATAGGTGTAAACTGCTTGAGCAACAAGACATGATGAAAATGTGTTAGTATTGATGTAAGATTCATGGAAAATAATAAACACATAAAAAAGAAAGAAGAAATAGTTGCTAATAGGACATTGGTTAACTAGTCTGGTTGACAAAGTGTAAGCTATCCACGAGGATACCATTTTCATTGTGGTCTGCCCAACCCAAATGGCATGCCAAAAAGGAAAGGGATGAGGCCACCTGCAAATATTAGTTAATCTAGAAAAATAGATAGCCCTCGGGCCTAGCCCTAAGTCAAAGGAAGATTGCCTTGCATCATTGACCCCAACCTTGGAGTTTGTTTCTCGAATAAGCATCCAAAATAGAAAATAAATAGTTGTAGACAAGGACACATAGAGAGGATTAATATTGTTGACAAAGTCATGTGAGAAGAACTATGAAGTATAAATAATGGAGACTATAAGACGTATGTTAGTAAAGAACATGCTAATAAATTGTTCCAAAACAATGAGGAAAAGGAAACAATGTTGTCTTCTCTCTTCGTAATCATGCAAGAAATTTTCTATAGCTGATAACAACATTTGATGCTGTGAACTACATATGCTAGTAAGAAAAGCATGTTAACAGTGCAATTAATGAAACACCAAAACTTGGCAAAAGTTTACCAAAATATCATGGGATCATATTAAACTATGTCTAACAACAAAATAGTCATAGAATCACAAGTACTAGTTTTGAAGTTGCTTGGACAGTATTTTGCTACAGGAAAAGTGAACAATAAGTAAAGCTAAGGAGTACTCTTGCAAACAACAGGAGCAACTAATAATGCGATCATCTAAATGGAACACTCTAGACTTTAATTGAACCAACTATTTGAGATTGAAACGATTAATTGAGGTTACAGTTGCCACAATCAAGTTGCATATTGTCAAATAATTATCGTCTGGACAACATAATTTGACTAGCTTGGTGGCTAGGATATGCCCAACTTGAAAGGACATAAAGGAGCAACAAAGCTCTAGTAAATAGAGAACATGCGAAAAATATTGTGAAGGAATACGTAAGAGATTATATAGGGTGAAACCTGGCCATCACACGACACTTGCTACCTATTGTCTTTTTGTAACTCTCGTAGCTGATAAATGGAAAATATTTTTGTAGCTGCTGCTTTTAAAGTTTAAACTACATGATTATTATTCTGAGTCCCGACTGAAGGATGAGACCCTTTGATCCCCATGATGAATTGCAATATATGTAATTTGACTTTTGGTGATGCGCTATATAGAAGTTCCACCACTCATTTTCTATTGTACTGTTTCTAGTCTTCTCTACACAATTTAGTTAGTTTTTCCAACAATAAGTACCATTGTTCAAGAAGTACACTTTGTTATGCTGACCATTCAATTTGATGGTTTTATTATTTAGTAACAAACATTAAAAACTTGCCTATATACAACTGCTTATTTAGATGGATCCTTAGAAGTTCCCCTGGGATGTCAGTCACGACTGCATATAGCATCCCCGTAATCTAAATACTTGTAGTCTATAACATGCCCGTTCATGTTTTGATTTCCCCTGCATTCAATTTCAAAATAAAAGTATATGCACCTACACTGGCATTGCAAGGAAATACTGGAATTTCTCATAGTATTTCAGAGAATGGTTACCTTGGCAGATCATCCCTCTTACTGGAACAACATTGATTTTCTTCTTGTACAAATCAGAAATTTTTAACACTGTCATTTATCAAATATAATATAAACTCTATAGGAATAAGAATATGTATCTTCAACTCACTTGTGCACCTATAATGAGAATATTTTATTTTTACTGTGAAAATTGCAGAATATTCTGGGGACACACTTGAGTCCAGAATATTGCAGTTCACCATGCAATTTTAAAGTACAAAATTAGCTAAGTAGGATACTTTCAAGCAAATCCCTTCTCTGAATCTGAATGGATGTCAGAACATGCCTAGCTCACAGTTGAACAATGAAATCAAATTCCCTCAACCAATGGCACATCAACAACATGCCATGTTTGGTAGAGCTTTCACCTTATGCAGTCCAGACTCCAAGATACTTAGTAGTGATAATAAGAACTTCCTCAATGACCAGTGCAACCTGGAGCGACTGGTAAATACAATGTTACACTTGATCAAGAGTATCATCAGTATATCAAATTGTCACAAGAAGAAAATTTTCTTGTAGCTAAAACCACATCCTTTCCAAATTCCTTTTTTGCAGCATACAATGAATTCACAAGACGATCTTCTATTACCTCTCGAGCTCACACAAAGTTAAAAACATATTCTAGTCCTATGCAAAAACACAATACCCGAAATCCCTAGATTACTTGGAAAACATATAACTTACATTGAATTTTCCACCGAAGTGGGTCAAAATCAAGCTATGGACATTGATTGACCTTGCAAACTTTCCATCCATTTCTGCAAAATCGAGAAGAAAAAAGAAACTAAATCAATTCAACATTCACTTTGACAAATTCTGCAAAATCGAGAAGAAACTTAAATCAATTCAACATTCCACTTTTGATTAAATTGCATAATGTATTTTCTGGTATTTGTTTAAGTTTAGGCACAAAGCTCTTTAAAGTTATGCATTCAGAAACAAACAACAATAAATTTTAGAAACAACACAGGGTATTAAAAGAACACACAAAAATACATATTTAGAAAAAAATTACGAACAATAAGAGCATTAAAAGTTCAAAAACATTGAAACGACAAAAACATTAAAAAATGTAAACACCATGGAATTTTTTTCCAGTAATTTCTCTGTATTGTTTATGTATTAGAAAAGGAGTACCATAGGATGTTCAGTTGAGATACAAAACCATCCAATAGCCCATTTGAAGGTGTTAGCACCCAGATTGGATTTCTTCAAAATCCATTTTGGGCACTTGTCAGAGTTGGTTCATGGGCATATCATGAGATGGGATGGTTGGTTGGTCCATCACTCAACGTTAGTGGTTCGAGAGTGCCTTTCATACTTGGCACATGGTTGCAAGTTTTTATTAAGAGTTGATAATTGAGAAAGTTTTTAAGCAGGGAGCTTATACAAGTATATCTAGAGCATACATCACATGTAGCTGTTGGATAGGTTTTCAGAAGCAGCAGGTACCCATACTTGCAGATTCATTGCAACATTCAAAGAAAGTATGGGAGGTGGAAAACTCCTAACAGGTATGGACAAATTTGTGCTTTCACAGTTCTGAATTTCTTAATATCAACATTCACTTTCTTGATTTTCGCGCTTCTTGAAAGTCATGTTTTCTGAATCTGTTGATAGTTCTAGATACCCTTTAGGGACATAGGCATGTGGTTTGAATTTGAGGCAAATCAAAGAAGTTTCTATTTTTAACAAATTCTATTTTTAGAAGATGCTATTTTTATAAATTTCTAGTTTTGATCTGATTGACAAGATTATTACAATTTTGAGTACCTAGAATTGAGATTTGCCTATGGTTTGAGTTTCGACTGATTCTGAGACAATGGAAATTTGGCCTATTTTTAGTAGTTCTATTTTTGGCAGGGTAGATACTTTTTTGGATACCCAGTATGGCATACAGCACCAGTGTTAGATTTCAAGCCATTTTGAGGAGTTCATATTTTCAACGTCCGGATCCATTTTTGCAATGTCTAGAGCAAAGTTATCAGACTTGGAATCAAAAAAACTTGGTGGGACAAAAGAGTGATGAGTTTGAATTAGATCGGGAAAAACTCGACAAGTACAAAATAAACTGGATGAGAAGAAAGTAGCTCAAACAGGGAGAATAAATGAGAGGAAACACACTAAAACTTGGTTTTATATACCTCTTGGCATGATCCATACTTAACTCGCGAGTTTGAATCACGTTGACCAAGTCAAACTCAGTCAACACAAATTTTAATTGCCCCTAGTTGAATCAGATCATTTGGAGGTCGATTTGATCTAAACTCGTTTAGTCATTCTTTAAATCACGAGTCTGGAAAATATGGTCTAAGAGTACTTAGTGGGACCCATATTAGTATATGCTACATTTACGGAAATTAAGACACAAATAAGCCTTACATTTTCCTATGACCTTCACCTAAGGCACACTACTCTAGGAAGCCTCCTTGCCTCTTTTTGAAATTATCCTCCTTGCTATTATTGCATTAATATAATTCACCCTCCTTGAGTGAATTTAGCTATTTTTGCATTCTTCTTACCTAAGTTAGAGGATGGGCTGCTATTTTTGAAATTTGTTGACTTTTGGGCAAACTTTTTAAAATAGTTGGAGTACTTGCCTTAGGGAATTTCTCATGCATATGGATGAGCATAGACTTGATATTCTTAGCTTAGAAGAGGTACACCTTGCTTAAAGAGAGTTCTTGCTACTTTTAGTCCATAGCCGCCATTCTAATTCAAGCAAAGAGATGTGCTATGCTTAACTCACACCTATGCTAAATTGGGAAATTGTGTACTCTCGAAAACTTCCTCTCTTATTCTCTAAAGGAGTTCACCCTATTTCCTTTTGAAGTTTCCTAGTTTTACCCTTATGCAAGTTATTCATGGAAAGTTTGATGTAGACTTATTTTATGCATGGAGATTATTTATTTCAAAGACAAAAGGAAGAATAGGAGAACAGGTGCGTTCTAGAAGAGGATATTTTTGGCCTTCTTTTGTGATTTATGCATGAGGAGATCTATTAACAATGGATGATGCTTTCTTGGATCCTTGTTTGCGATATGCATGAGCCATTTTTCCTTTTGGAGATGGAGCACTTCATCTAGAGGTTCCTTGCGAGTCTTTTTGGAGAAGTGCTACTCTATTTTCACTTTTTCTTTATTCTTACACTCCTCTCATTCTATAAAACATTGTATAGGCAATTGATGAGGGGTTACTCAGTGTTTTGTATTCTCCTCATTGTTTCATCTTCTTCTATAGAGAGTGTGATTGAGAGCCAACATAGAGTGCATTGAAGATTTTCCAGGTCCTATCAGTTTTCCAATTGGGTCTGTCTTTGACCACAGATTGGCTCTAAGTTTCAACTGTTATGAAAAGGTTTTGCTGTTGTTTTAGGACAGCCAACAGTTTATGAACTTCTTGCTGATTTGTTTGGGTTGTACTTGCAATTTTAGGTGCTCTAGCATGTAGTTTTAGTAACCAGAAGTTAGCACATGCATACTAAATCAATACAACACACCTAGAGATCTTTACAGCTGAAAATAAACAGATCTAAAAGACTAACACACATCATTTTGTACACAGATATTTTTGGTCAACACGACCCTAGATAAAACCCCCCGGGGAAAACCAGTTTGGGATATATGTCTATATATGAGGAAAATAGATGGTGGAATACAACAAGTACAAAATATAGATGAACCTGATACAATAGCAGCTTGATACAAGCTGGAATACAAGTCCAAATCAACCAGGTGTGCCCCTCATAAATTCTCTCAAAACCACCAAAACTGCTGCAGATGCAAACTATGAGCTTTGAATGGAAAACCCCTCCACAGTAATCAAGCATTGGTGTGTGGCCTCCCTTTGAAATTGATCCCACTACAATCTGACAACTGTAAGACCTCCCCACTGCTGATGCGCCCTCCACAACAATGAAAGCTCCTTAGTAAATAAACCAGGCTCCAAGCTAGATGCCTCTCTCCATGAAGATATGCGCCCATGCTAGCCTCACCTCATGCAACAAACCTCATGCCAAAGCTCCCTCTCAATCTCTCCAAGTGAGCAAATGAAGTTATGAACTCTCCTTTGCCCTTTGCGCCCCTCTTGAACCTCCATAAGGAAACCTAAGAAATCAATGGATGAGATCATCCCATCTCCCATCTAATCAAAGATTGAGATCTCTCCAAAAGAATCTCACTCAATAACCCACTTTGGGTTAAGTTCCCTAAGTTCCCTTTATGTCTCTAATTCACCCACGAAGTGAATTAATAGTCATTTTAGGCATAAATGACAAAATTTCACTTTTGACTTAAAACTCCTTAGTCAAAGTGAAATTAGACACAAAGTACAAGGCACAAAGTACATTGTACATCCCACATGTGTTTAGGAGAGCAGAAATACATGGGGGACACCTCCCAAGGTACATAATCTCAGCACTCCCTCTTACCGAGGAAGGTGTTCCTCACTAAGCCCATCTTGTCTCTGAAGTAGACATGTTTGCCCCTTGGCAGGGCCTTGGTGAGTATATCTGCAACCTGGTCGTCAGTCGATAGATACTGCAATTGAACTGCGCCTCTCTGAACCCAATCACGAATGAAGTGGTATATGATCTCAATGTGCTTCGACCGATCATGAAACACTGGATTCTCAAAGAGTTTTATGCAACTCTGATTATCACAATGTATAACG
>SNQJ01S0010939.1:94494-108089 GCA_010110895.2 Picea sitchensis
GATCTTGGAAAGCATATGGCATGTTCCTACCTATCAAGGACTTTATTCTTCTACAACCCTTGGTAATAAAGGCTTATCAACTACTTTCTTGGCGACTATTAAATGTATTTTCAAATTTTGTTACAACAAAATTTAGCACCCTCATATGATGTAAAAGTCCCAAGCATCAAGTGGCTAGTCTTGTGCAACTCATGAAACACTAAGGAACGCCGACCTCATTCCCATTATATGGCGAGATGATCCACTATCCACGAATCATGCCCCAATGTCCTCCAAGTCTGCAAAACAGTTGCTCGAAAGAAAAAACACCAGAGAAAATTCCTCCTAGAATTTCTCCACAAACTCATCTATCTTAGTAAGATGTTGATGCTGCTACATGTGCCTCTTTTTTCTTCTTCTTGTTGCGACACCAGCTTGCATAGTGGCCAGTCTTATGACATGCAAAGAATTTCACTTTTTTCGTGTCCTTATTTCCATCTCCCCTTCATTTTTCCTTGCAAAACCCCTGCAACCCTTGCAAATCCTTGTGCCACAGTCTCCAGTGCCACTCTTTAGAGTCCCAGCTTTGATACCATGTTAATTTCCTATAACTCAACAACCAAAATATTATGCCAATAATTTTATATAACCAGAATTTAATCAATGCTAATATAAACTCAGAAAATTATGCATAAATATTACAACTAAGTTATTTCACCATTAAAATGCACAACGGAACCATAAACAACACACACATTTGAACACGGATATTTCTAAGCAATGCCCCTGGAAAAACCCGAAGGGAAAACTAGTAAATGAGAGGATTTTATTGGCTTCAGAGGAAGAAAAAAAAATACAACAGCTAATTCAGAAATTTCTTACATCCCAGCAAAAGCGACGACCTTTTTCGGCACTGCTTTTTCCAGCCCTCAAAAATCGGTACTGCTTTTTCGGCCCCCAAAAATTGGTCTTTCCTCCAGCTTCAAATTCACCCTCTTTCTCAGCCAAATTGCCCTCTTCCTCTCAACTCAATGTGTCTCTCACACCCTCACACCCTCTACGAGTCTTTCACATTGTGTATGTGACTCCCTCACCTATTCACACAATGTGTGACACAAGTACATGATAAATACTCCCTCTTTCTCCTATGCAGTCATTGTGTGCCTCTCACTTTCCATAGATCTACTTTTATAACTCCTAATGACTAAAACCCTATCTCCAAAGTGATCAACGATCAAGATCTAATCTTGATCTCTTGAGATCAACAACTGTGAATTAATCTATCGTTGAGATGACTTAAGCCACTCAACTTTATAAAAGTCACTTTAGTCATTAAATAAAAGCCACTTTATAAAAACACTTTACAAAGTTATTATCTAGAGAGTGTTGCTCAGACACTTCACCATGCTAGGCACTGTGAATGTAGAAGTACATGTCCGAGCTACCCCTAAAGCTATTGAAAACAAGGATTCCAAGAGTGGTAAGGATGATTTGGATGTTGATTTAGGGGCATCTAAACATTTTTCTAACTATATTGATTGGTATGTTGGTTTTGTAAAAGATAAATTTCAATTTTGTTTCGTTGTGTTGAGTGGTGGAGAAGAATACAAGGTTAGAGGAAAGTGAAATGTCCTACTTTAGCTAAGAGGTAAGAAAGTAATGATTAAATATGTCTATTATGTTCATTGTTTGAAGAACAAACCACTTTTGATAAGTAATATATTGAAACATAGCCCACACTCACATATAACTTTCAACAATAATAGGTAAGTAGAGATTTTGAGTTTTAAAATGGGCCTCCTAAGGAAAAAAAATTAATAATAATAAAATAAATAAACTAAGAGTCATGAATTTTCAAAGGAAAATAAATAAAACTATTTTAAATCCTATTTTCAAATTATCTCTTTATAGATTTACTCAAATTTAAAGTGTAGACACTCATTTGATACATACTTTTAAAGAAAATTATATTTTTTATTTATCTCCTTATAAGTTTACACAAAATTCAAATGTAGGCACTTGTTGGATGTATAATTTTAAAGAAAACTACCTTTTTTTAATCGTATTTTTGACTTATCTCCTTATAGGTTTACTCAAATTTCAAGTGTCGTTGGATGCATAATTAAAATTATGCATCCAATGAATGCCTACACATGAAATTTGAGTAAATCTATAATGAGATAAGTCGAAAATACAATAATAAAAGTATGTTTCTTTCTTTCCCTCCAAAACTATGTTAAGTTTTGAGCTATTATTATATTTCTTTTCAATTTACTAGATAACCATAGCATAGATAGGATCACTGAGAGAAACACAATCACAAGATACACAACATTTATCCTGGGAAACCCTCATGGGGGAGAAAGCCTAGCAAAAACTTCCTCAATATAGATAGCCAATACAATTCCAAGACAATAAACCAAAACACTAGAGAATATCCAACACTGAGCAATGCGCCTCTCTCTTCCTTCTTCTCCCAACTGCAGCTACTAAACTTGCGAACTGGATGAGAGAATGAGTGAGTGAGATAATGATGTGTTGGCTTCCTTTATTCATACAAACTGGCAGGTGCTGGAAAGTTGTCTCTTCATTGGGCAGGGCTGACTTGTCTTCTTAGTGGTTAAAACCACTTTAATTATCCTGGGGGTCGACTTCTCAATTTGCATAATATATTTAGGGTTTGGCAAATCCACAAAAGGGGATTTGGTCAATTATAATGCCTGACATGATCAATCCACAAAAGGGGATTGATCTAATGAATAATAACTTAATAATAAATAGAATACTCTCTGCAGTTACAATATTTCAACACCCCCTAAGGGTATTCTACAACATCATCAGGAGAGAGAGAGGGAAACAACATCAACAACATCTGGAACACTAACTGGCGTATCTATAAATCATTGAAAGTTTTTCTCATCATCAATATCATCATCCACAATAGGGAGCTGGAATGGCATCATCATTTGCATCAACATGGATTAGTATAACACTAATACGTCATCATCATCAATAACAACAAAAGGATGATACATCATCAACAACAACAACATCACAACATGAACGCTGGAGCATCATCAACATCAGCACTAGGCTGGAAATCTTCAGCACAAAGCTGGCATCTCAACAACATCAACATGAAGTTGGAAATCTTCAGCACGAGGCTGGCATCTCAACAACATTAGCACGAAGTTGGAAATCTTCAGCATGAGGCTGGCATCACAACAACATCAACACAAAGCTGGAAATATTCAGCACGAGGTTGGCATCACATCAACATCATCACGAAGCTGGAAATATTCAACACAAGGCTGGAATCATAACAATACTCCCCTTTTCGAGGGAAGTCCTTTCAGACTACACCAAGATTATCTCAAAAGTGCTCAAACTTTACATGAGACAGAGGCTTGGTCAACACATCTGCAACATGTTCATCCGTGCTAACATAATGGAGTTTTATGGCTCCTCTCTGCACTATATCACGGATGTAATAATATCAGAACACAGGGTTCTCTGTCATCTTTATGCAACTCTGGTTATCGCATAGAATCATGGTTGCTTCCATCTCAAGATCGAATAGGCCTGTCAACAACTTCTAAAGCCATATGGCTTCGCAACTGGCAGAACATGCAACAATGTATTCTTCTTCTGCCATGCTGAGAGCAATACTTGATTTCTTCCTACTCTGCCATGAGATCATAGTTGACCCCAGACTGAAACAACACCCTGAAGTGCTCTTTCTATCAGAGACACTTCCATCCCAATCTGAATCGGTATAACCATTCAGTCTGAAGTCATGATCTCCATTATAACTGAGACCAAAATCTAATGTACCCTTAAGGTACATCATCACATGTTTTGCAAAAACCAGGTGAACACGTCTGGGCTCTACCAGAAATTGACTCAAGGCGTTCACAACAAAACATATATCTGTTCGTCAGATACATCAACGATCCAATGATCTGTCTGTACATTGTAGCATCAATCAATTCTTACGAAGTGTCAACCAGGAGCTTCAACTTTGTTTCCATGGGTGTATTCATGGATTTTCACTCCAACATATCAAACCTCTTCAGAATTTCAACTGCATACTTCCCTTGGTTAAGGAAAATCTTCTCTGGGCTCTGCCAGACCTCATTACCTAAGAAATAGTGCATTAGGCCAATGTCTTTCATCTCAAATTTTGCAACGAGCTTCTTCTTACAATCAATGATGATATTTTATTCTCCAGTTAGAAATAATTCGTCCACATACAACAACAATATAACAGGCTCATCATTCATAACCTTGAAGTAAAGATTAGAATCTGCTTTACTCTTGGTAAAGCCCAAGCTTGTCAGAAAAATGTCAATTCTTCCATACCAAGCTCTAGGAGCTTGTTTCAATCCGAACAGAGTCTTCTTCAATCTGCATACATGAGTCTTTCTGTCTTAAACTTCAAATCCTTGAGGTTGTTCTATATACACTTATTCTTCAATGAAACCATTTAAGAAAACTATTTTTATGTCCATCTGGTGTAACTTCCACTTCATCTTAGCTGCAAGGGCTATGATGGTTCTGATTGAAGTGTATCTAGCTACCGGAGCAAACGTTTATTCATAGTCAATGCCTTCCTTTTGAGAAAATCCACAAGCAACAAACGTTGCTTTATATTTCTCAATACTTCCACCAACAACATGTTTTATCTTGTATAGCCATTTGGAAGATACCACATCCTTTCTCTTTGGTCTGGGAACTATTTCCCATACATCATTCTTTATAATGGATTGGTATTCTTCTATCATGCCATCTGCCCATTCTTTCTTATGAATGACTTCTTCAAAGAAAGTAGGCTCCTTCTCTAAGAGATCACACATCAAAGCCATATAACTGGAGAATGACTTGGGTTTCTTGACTTGTCTCATGGTTCCTTTGGGGGCACCATACTTCTCTCCATCTTGAATAAGTTCCCTTGCCCAGGCTGGCTTTCTCCTGTGGGAGATCGTCATCTGGGGAGGTTCTTGAGATTCTATTAGCTCATGATCTTCTAGAATCTCCTCACCAGGGGAAGTTATGATTTCCCTCACTGGTTCTGCAACTCTGGGAGCCACAGGTTCTTCTTCATATACTTCTTCAAGCTGACATCTTCTTGATTTCTTGAGAGCTGCATATTCATCATAGGTTACATCTCTGTTGATCTCAATATGATGGTAACCTAGTATATAAATTTTGAAGGCCTTGGAGACCTCACTGTAACCAACAAATATTCCCTTCTTTCCTGAAGGGTCTAGCTTGGTTCCCTTCTCTTTTGGAACATGTACAAATACTGGACAACCAACTATTTTGAGATGGCTTACTTTTGGCTTCTTTCTGGAGAACATCTCTTCAGGGGTCTTGAACCCAAGTGCACTATGGGACAATCTGTTTTGTACATACACTGTTGTTCTTGCTGCTTCTGCCCATAAGTGCTTTAGAAGATCTTGATCATGGATCATAGTCTTCACTGCTTCCATTATAGTTCTATTCTTTCTTTCTGCTACACCATTTTGTTGAGGATTGTAGGGAGTGGTGAGCTCCCTCTTGATCCTGACATCTTTACAAATGTTTATAAACTATTTTGAGGTGTATTCTCCTCCATTATCTGACCTGAGTATCTTGATCTTTCTTTCAGAGAGATTCTCTATCAAGGCTTTGAATTCCTTGAATTTACTGAACACTTCATCTTTTGATTTCAAAAAGTAAACCCAAGTTTTGCGAGAATAGTCATCAATAAAAGACACATAGCATACATACCCACTTATGGAGGTTGATGGCATTGGGCCACATACATTTGAGTGAATGAGCTCTAGGACTCCTTCTTCTTTATTGTCTCTCTTCGAGAAAGGGTTCTTGATGTTCTTTCCTTGGGCACATCCGTTGCACATACCTTCATGGTCAACCTTGAATTCTGGTAGACCTATGACTGCCTTGCTTACATATGGTAATGCCTTGTAGTTAATGTGAGCTAATCTTATATGCCAAAGTTCACATGGATTCTCAATGGAATGAGTCAAGGCTACTTCTGAGTGCCCTTTTAGCTTATACAAGCCAACTTCTTCTTTTCCAATAATAATTGCTTCTTCCATTGTTTTTCCTTTGGGCCACATAAGAACTTCTCCATCTATGAAAGAAACTCTGAAGCCTTTCTTATCTAAAGCTAAGATAGAAAGCAAGTTCTTTGTCAAACCCGGTACATATAGTACATCATTCATCTTCATTGGGGTCCCTGAATCAAATTTTTAATTTGATTCTCGTACTCCTTTGATATGGTACTGGTAATCGTCTCCAAGTGTGACTTTCTAGGGAAAGATCTTTTCTGTAAGGCAAGAGAGAATGTCTCTTTGACCTGTCATGTGCTTGGAAGCACCACTATCTATGAGCCAAGTGTCCTCACGAGGTGACACTGATCCTGAGAGGGCAGAGATTAAGACATAGTCTTCAATCTGTTATTTTATCATCTTTGTGGGGCGATCTGGAGATAGTCAGATAATCCAACAGAGGTTGGCCTTCCAAAAATACTAGGAGGTCACTTCTCTTTTTCAAAGTGCACAGATGGCCAGACCTTGGCTCATGATGTAACTTAAAAATGCTCAATGTTTGAACTCGAATAAGGTGTTGCCAGAAATTTCTATGTTGTTCTTGCTCAGATCACAAATTTTCTTCAGAATCACACCTTTAAAAATTGGTTCTCACGTTAAGGCCAACAACTATGGATCGATGTCACACAATCAATCTAAATTTTCTCTCATTTTCCTGGGCCCTCATGTGAGGAGTCAAGCCGAGTCCCGCTCTGATACCATGTTGTTTTTTTTCATATGAGATATGATTGATATATTATTACAATGATGAGTGTTCCATATATAGGGAACATAAGGTGACCATCCATGAAAGGATGCGTCCCTTGAATAATAATAACTATTTATTATTATCATTTACTTATTATATACTATATTTAATAATCAATAATAATTATATTATTAATTATTATCTTTAGAGAATGTCTTCCCGATGTTGTCCAAACATCAACACTTATGTTGATGAGTTTCTTTCTGGAAGTAAGTCCTCTTCCTTCCTCCTTTAGTATGAGCAGCTAGGGCTTGATCTTCATCTCTTGATAGTATTGCTTCTCGGTTAGCTACTCTTGCTTCTTCTTGAACACATTCTTCCCAAAGACTGTCAAAGTGTAGTTTCTCCTTTCTCGCACAAATAGTTTGGATGAATGCATCCCAAGGTCTTGTGAGACCATTAAGGGTTGTCATTATGAGTTCATCTTCATCTAGAGTATCACCAATTGCTTCTAGCTGTTCCATGAATTATGATATTCTAGAGAAATATTCCTGAACTGTTTCTCCTTTCTGCATCCTTGTACCTTTGAGTTGAGTTCTTAGATTCATCTTCTAGTTGATGTTCTTTTCTTCATACATTTTGGTTAAGGCATCAAACATTTATTTTGGAGTCTTCTTTGAAGCCACTTAAGGAATCAAGTGATCTTTAATATAATCTGCAATGATTATTTTGGCCCTAACCATGTCCTTTTGGTGTTTTTCTTTAGCTGCAGCATCGGTAGGCTCTGGTACATCTTCTTTAATGAATCTTGCTAGGTCATTCTCTTTAAGAATGAGTGCAATCATATACTTCTAGGCACAAAAGTTTTCCACACCTTCTAGCTTGTCAACAAGCTTAGTGCTTGCAGACATCTTGGGCTGGAGCTAGGAAAATGACCAAAAATTGAAAATGCTCAGAATTTAATTATGAACTTACTAGGAGGTGCGCTTGGTTGAGGCGAGTAGCCTGGTGCAGTTAGATTTTAGAAAATCCAAATTTTTCCCCTTCAAACTGGACCAACGAAATTCTGGACTAGTACTTCTGGTACTGGTTCCGGTTTCCTGGTTTTCTAGTACCAATGAAAACTAGGGTTTCACTTTCTGGGAGTTCTATCAACTGAAAAAGTGCACTGAGGCTGCCAAAGAGTTCGCTAGGCTAGGGAGCACTTCCTTGATGAGTTTTAGGCTAAAATTACTCTTCAATAGAAAACCCTAATTTTCTTGTACGATAACAGTGACGTTTTTTCTTATCTGGTGAAAGATGCTCTCTTCAGCTTAGCTCTGAAACCATGTTAAGTTTTGAGCTATTATTAGGTTTCTTTTCAATTTACTAGATAACCATAGCATAGATGGGATCACTGAGAGAAACACAATCACAAGATACACAACATTTATCTTGGGAAACCCTCATGGGGGAGAAAACCCAACAAAAACTTCCTTAATATAGATAGCCAATACAATGCCAAGACAATAAACCAAAACACTAGAGAATATCCAACACTGGGCAATGCGCCTCTCTCTTCCTTCTTCTCCCAACTGCAGCTACCAAACTTGTGCACTGGATGAGCGAATGAGTGAGTGAGATAATGAGGCGTTGGCTTCCTTTATTTATACAAACTGACAGGTGCTTGAAAGGTGTCTCTTCACTGGGCAGGGCCGACTTGTCTTCTTAGTGGTTAAAACCACTTTAATTAGCTTGTGGGCCGACTTCTCAATTTGCATAATATATTTAGGGTTTGACCAATCCACAAAAGGGGATTTCGTCAATTACAATGCCCGACATAATCAATCCACAAAAGGGGATTGATCTAATGAATAATAACTTAATAATAAATAGAATAATCTTTGCAGTTACAATATTTCAACAAACTACTACCCGTATGGTTGACATCATCATCTTGAATCCTATTGGTTCTTTTAAAGTTGATGCTGATAGCATCTTTTTTTAAGCTTATTTTTTACCTTAAAATTTCTCTAATGTGTTTTATTGTTGATAAGAATAGCAAAAATATGGTTGCTATGGGTGTGAAGAGCCGAGTTCATTCTAGTTGATAGAAGTTGAGAATTTCGGGTTGGTTCAATGGAAATATGGTTATAATTTCACTAAAAATGCAATGATAATGCCTAGGCTAGACAATTTCTAGGTGAGAGAGCTTAGGAAATGAAGCCCTAGATGAAGTTGGCATTGAAACAAGTAAAAATCAACAAAGAAGAGAAGGTAAACAACATGTATATTATGCATTATCTACTATGATTCACAAGAAGACCCACAGGGAGGATGAAGATGTAGTGGCAAAATGAAACATTGCTTCCTTAGAGAAGCAAACACAAAATTTTGAAATGTTGGATTGTCAAGACATGAAGGTGAGTTCAATGAACAAGCCAAGTTCCATGTCAATTGGTGGAAAGGTTGACTATTCAACGAACATAAGCTCTGATTCAACTAGTGAGTCCATGGTTTGGCTCTCATCCGATTGGCAGGTCAATGGTCAAACAAGATGATGGTGACATAAATTGCACTTCATCAACCTCGCCAAATATAGTTCACTTCTAGTCACTAGTTTGAAAATCTTATCTTGTCAACTACAAACATCTTGCTTGTTCAAAGATTGTCTTTTTGTATTTTGAAGAAGCCCATAAAATGACCATGATGGGAGGGTGTTAGAGATAATGCTCATATTTAAAATTTAGATGTATTAAGAAATGGACTTAGACATGTATTAAAGTCTCACTAATAAAGTGATGTGAATTTGACATATAATAAAGTCTCACTAATAAAACAATGTCATAATGATACATTTAATGGAGTAATTAATGTAGTGGTTATTAGTTAGATATTTGGGACTTAATTAACATACTCTTCTTCCCCTACTATGTAATGGGACATTGTATCATCTAAAGAAATGTATGAATCCACTCTTTCTCATTATTTTGTATTCTTGTCCATGCTTTGCATGTAAAAACAAGAGACATAAATAAAATTTCATATATTAAAAAATATTTCAACCAAGCACACTTCAATTGCTACCTAGGCATATGCTGATTTTTATAGATAAGAAGAATTGTCACAAACATTTCCATCAGATGTAACTTGCACCATATCAAGAAATTCAAGTAGTTAAAATTTTTATAATGGCCCGTGGAAGTGATGTGAGACTTTTTCTTGTATCATGGTTACAACAGTGTGTCAAGGAGTTCTTGATTAAGCAAACAAACAAATCTACAAAATCAGCATTCTTTGTCTAACATAAAGTCATGGATTCTGTACCACAAACTCTTCACAGATCAGTGACCAATTAGTCACCGACATTACTAATAGGTGTAAACTGCTTGAACAACAAGACATGATAAAAATGTGTTAGTATTGATGTAAGATTCGTGGAAAATAATAAACACATAAAAAAGAAAGAAGAAATAGTTGCTAACGGGACATTGGTTAACTAGTCTGGTTGACAAAGTGTAGGCTATCCACATGGATACCATAATCATTGTGGTCTGCCCAACCCAAATGGCATGTCAAAAAGGAAAGGCATGAGGCCACATGCAAGTATTAGTTAATCTAGCAAAATAGATAGCTCTCAGGCCTAGCCCTAAGTCAAAGGAAGACTTCCTTGCAACACTGACCCCAACCTTGGGGTTTGTTTCTCGAATAGGCATCCAAAATAGAAAATAAATAGTTGTAGACGAGGACACATAGAGAGGATTATTACTATTCACAAAGTCATGTGACAAGTATTATGAAGTATAAATAATGGAGACTATAAGACGTTTGTTAGTAAAGAGCATGCTAATAAATTGTTCTGAAACAAGGAGGAAAAGAAAAAACATGTTGTCTTCTCTCTTCATAATCATGCAAGAAATTTTCTATAGCTCATAAAAACATTTTGATGTTGCGAACTACATATGCTAGTAAAGAAAAGCATGTTAACAATGCAATTAATAAAACACCAAAACTTGACAAAAGTTTGCCAAAATATCATGGGATCATATTAAACTATGTTTAAGAACAAAATAATCATAGAATCACGAGCACTAGTTTTGAAGTTGCTTGGACAATAGTTTGCTACAGGAAAAGTGAACAATAAGTAAAGCTAAGGAGTACTCTTGGAAAAAAAAAGGAGCAAATAGTAATGCGATCATCTAAGTGGAACACTGTAGACTTTAAAACAGATGTCGTGGACAAAATATATCCCAAGGTTGGCTACCAGACTGTCGTGGTCACATGTGAAAGAGGCCATACTTAAATGTTGTTTAAATGAACCATTTGTTTCAGGTTGAAAGAATTAATTGAACCAACTATTTGAGGTTGAAACGATTAATTGAGGTTATAGTTGCCACAATCAAGTTGCATATTCTCAAATAATTATCGTCTAGACAACATAATTTGAATAGCTTGGTGGCTAGGATATGCCCAACTTGAAAGGACATAAAGGAGCAACAAACCTCTAGTAAATGGAGAACATGTGAAAAATATTGTGAAGGAATACGTAAGATATTATATAGGGTGCAACCTATATAATATCACATGACACTTGCTACCTATTGTCCTTTTGTAACTCTCGTAGCTAATAAATGGAAAATATTTCTGTAGCTGTTGCTTTTAAACTACATGCTTATTATTCCTAGTCCAGAGTCCAGACTGAAGGATGAGACCATTTGATCCCCATGGTGGATTGCAATATATGTAATTTGACTTTTGGTGATGCGGTATATAGAAGGTCCACCACTCATTTTCTATTGTACTGTTTGTAGCCTTCTCCACAAAATTTAGTTAGTTTTTCCAACAAAAAGTACCATTGTTCAAGTAGTACACTTTGTTATGATGACCATTCAATTGGATGGTTTTATTATTTAGTAACAAACATTAAAAGCTTCCCTATATAGTATATATACCTGCTTATTTAGATGGATCCTTCTTAGAAGTTCTCCTGGGACGCTACTCACGACTGCATATAACATCCCCGGAACCTAAATACTTGTATTCTATAACATGCACGTTCATGTTTTGATTTCCCCTGCATTCAATTTCAAAATAAAAGTATATGCACCTACGTTGGCATTGCAAGGAAATACTAGAATTTCTCATAGTATTTCAGAGAATGGATGCCTTGGCAGAACATCCCTCTTACTGGAACATTGATTTTCTTCTTGTACAAATTAGAAATTTTTAACACTGTCGTTTCTCAAATATAATATAAATTCTATAGGAATAAGAATATGTATCTTCAACCCACTTGTGCACCTATAATAAGAATATTTTGTTTTTAGTGTGAAAATTGAAGAATATTCTGGGGACACACTTGGAGTACAGAAGATTGTAGTTCACCATGCAATTTTAAAGTACAAAAGTAACTAAGTAGGATACTTTCAAGCAATTTCTTCTGTGCATCTGAATGGATGTCAAAACACGCCTAGCTCGTTGTTGAAAAATGAAATCAAATTCCCTCAACCAATGGCACAACAACATGCCATGTTTGGTAGAGCTTTCACCTTATGCAGTCCAAGATACTTAGTAGTGATAATAAGAACTTCCCCAATGACCAGTGCAACCTGGAGCGACTGGTAAATACAATGTTAAACTTGATCAAGAGTATCATCAGTATGTCGAATTGTCACGGCAAGAAAATCTCTTGCAACTAAAACCACGTCCTTTCCAAATGCCTTTTTTGCAGAATACAATGAATTCACAAGACGATCTTCTCTGGCCTGTTGAGATCACACAAAGTTAAAAACATATTCTAATGCTATGCAAAAACACTATACATGAAAGCCCTAGATTACTTGGAAAACATATAGCTTACATTGAATTTTCCACCAAAGTGGGTCAAAATCAAGCTATGGGCATTGATTGACCTTGCAAACTTTCCAGCCATTGCTGCAAAATCGAGAAGAAAAAGGAAACTAAATCAATTCATCATTCACTTTGATATATTGCAAAATGCATTTTTGACATGTTTAAGCTAAGTTGTATGAAATGGGAGCACGACAAAATTTTTCTTAAAAGCTACGTGTTTCAAAAATAACAACAATACAAATTTTAGAAAATGGGGAAATACAGGTATTAAAAACACAAAAATACATATTTAGAAAAATAGAAAAAAATTACAAACAATAAAAACATTCAAAGTTCAAACACATTGAAAAGACATAAATATTAAAAAATGTAAACACCATGGAATTTTTTTGCAGTAGTTTATCTGTATTGTTTATGTATTAGAAAAGGAGTACCAGAGGTTGTTCAGTTGAGATACAAAAACATCCAATAGCCCATTTGAAGGTGTTAGCACCCATAATGGATTTCTTCAAAATCCATTTTGGGCACTTGTCAGAGTTGGTTCATGGGCACATCATGAGATGGCCTGGTTGGTTGGTCCATCACTCAACTTCAGTGGTTCGAGAGTGCCTTTCAGACTTGACAAATGGTTGCAGGTTTTTATTTAGGAGTTGATAATTGTGCAAGTTTTTAAGCAAGGAGCTTATACAGGTATATCTAGAGCATACATCACAGGTAGCAGTTGAACAGGTTTTCAGAAGCAACAAGTACCCATACTTGCAGATTCATTGCATCATACAAAGAAAGTATTGGAGGTTGAAGACTCCTAACGAGTATGGTCAAATTTGTGCTTTCACAGTGTTGCCATCCTTATACACACTTGCAAACGTGAGCTAAGTCCTGCTCACTTAGTGTGTCCTCGGAGGCACAATGCCTAGGTTCAAAGTCCACGCTGTCACTTTGACTTGAACCTCTTCCGTCTAGGCTAACTCCTAGGGAAG
>SNQJ01S0010939.1:110578-143625 GCA_010110895.2 Picea sitchensis
TGTGCTCAGCCACAGGCACGTCTAACTCAACAGATCGCCTTTCCCACTGGATAATCATCTGGAGTTCTTCTCAACTCTCTGAATGGAGGAGGTCATCTCTACGTTCCAGCTCTGTCTCAGGTAGGAACCACGTACCCTTCTTATGGGCTTTCTCTCAGGTTTGTAATTTGGAGAAAGACTCACATAGTTGCAATGATCCACATCTCACAGGTTTGTAAGCTGGAGAATCTCTCACATAGCTGCAATCATCAACACTCCCTCTCAGCTAGGGAGACATTCTTCATCATGACAAGTCTCACACGGATGTACTCTGAATTTTGTCTTGGCTGGAGTCATCAATACTCCCTCTCAACTAGTAAGGCATTCTTCACCAAATTAGTTTGGTGAAGATGTTTACAATCTTCTTATGTGTAGGAAGGTATTGTATGTGTACGATTTTTCTCTGTATCATATCTCTGATATAATAATATTTCATCTCATCATGTTTTGATCCATCAGGAAACACTGGGTTCTCAAGGATCTTTATAAATGGCTCTTGGTTATCATCATAGGATCCATCTCATGATCAAGTAAGTCTGTCAAAAGCTTGTGAAGCCATAATGCTTTGCACACTCAATGGTACATACTCTGCTTCTGTGGTATTTAGGGCCACGGAGATTTTCGTTTCCTGCTGCATTAGGAAACCATGGAAAACTTCATGGTAGAACATCAACCGGATGTGCTCTTTTGGTCCATTGTACTTTCTGCTCAATTTGAATCAGCATATCGTGCAAACTTAAGTTCACTCTAGAGGGATATCTTAGGCCATATCCAACTGTGCCTCATGTTTTGTTGTTGTCTAGTGAGTCTGTCTCGGTTGACTCATGAAATGACTAAGCACATTCACTGCATGGCATGAATCAAGTCTGGTGTTAACCAGATACATCAGTGATCCAATGTGGATCAGTTTCGTCTGAATCATCATCAATCTTCTCCTTTTAAATTTATCACGGTGGATTTTGTATTCTGTCATACTTGAACTTCTTTAGTATCTTTATTGTATATTTTCCTTGACTCAGGAAAATCTCATTGGTCGTATGTCATACTTCTTGTCCTAAGAAGTAGTGCATCACACTCAGATTCTTCATCTCGAATTCAGAAGTCAAGGATTACTTGTATCCAACAAGACTTCTTGAATAAGTCACCAAAAAATCAAGCCTTCGTCATCAACACTATAATGACATAGGTTTGGATCAGCAATACTCTAGTTGTACTCCAAACTCATCAAGAATTTATCTATCTGATATAGTTTCCATCTCATGGATGGTAGTACGGATGGAAGTGTAACGGGTTTACTGGATCAAGTGTCTCATCATAGACAACTCCCTCTGTTTGTGCGAAACCTCTGGCTATAGATCTCGTTTTGTATTTCTCGACACTTCCATCAGTTGCATGCTTGATCTTATAGATCCACTTGGAAGTTACCACAGACTTCCCTTCTGGTCCCTGAATAATATCTTATACATCATTCTTTAAGATATATTGGTGTTCTTTTGTTATGGCATCTTGTCATACCTGTTCTCCTGTTGCTTCTCTAAGACAAGGAGGCTCAGCATCAATGAAGTGGCTCATGACTGAAGGATAGCTCAAAAATCTCTTTTGCTTTCTCGGGATGTGCCTTGAGAGGCTTGTATGTTTCTCCGCCTCTTGCAAAATGAGTCTAGGTAGGTCTTTTATGCCTTACTGCAATATCTATGAACATATCAACTGGAGAAACTAGATCAACTGGAATAATGTTTGTCTCCCTTTGAACTGTTGAAGGGGGAGAAGATATTGTCTCACTGCCAATCTCCATCTAAGATTCTTTGGGTCTTTGAAAGACTATCTCTTCATTAAGGACAACGTCTCTGCTTGTCTCAATCTGTCTCTTACCAGGGATGTCGATCTGGAATGTCTTTGAAGATTCACTGTATCCTTTCTTTCTAAAGGATCTAGCTTGGACTTCTTCTCTTTGGGTACTTGAAAATACACTGGACACCCAGATAACCTGAAATGTTCAATCTCAGGCTTCATTCCGGTGAAGACTTCTTCAAGAGTTATGTTTTTCAAAGTCTGGTGAAGACTCTTGTTCTGCACATATATTGTGTCATGCATGCTTTTGCCCATGGAATCCTAGAAGGATTTTGATCATGCTTTATTGCATTCGTTGTCTCAATGATGGTTCTATTCTTCCTCTTTCTCAAATAGGTTTGACTCCCTCTGAGTCAAGTGACTCCCTATGAAGGATACGCATCTTCTTTTGTTCTTAATCTGTCTGGAACAAGAAAACAAGAGGAACCAAAACAAGAATATCTTGTAAAGGAGAATAATGAGTACATCTCTAGAATCAAAACAATTAAGGATTGTTGTCCTATCTACAACACCTACTTGTAATGTAGCGAACTTTAGAAATATGGGTTAGAGGAATGACAATTACAACAATCAAACCTGGAGTCTTTACTTCCAGTGTGTCGTTCCTTTGAATGCACTAAGATCCCTCTGGATCCATGACTTCAGCAAAAGGTTCCTTCATCCTGCAATTACCCTCATGACAATGATACAAATAATATATATACAAGTGCATACCTGAGGGTGTTGATATGTTGATGTCTTCATTTCTTTGAGGTCTTGTTTTCCTGGAACTGAGTTTGCTTGAATCATCAAGCTTTCCTCTGATTATGATTTTGCTCATTTTTGGATTTTTCACAAACCCTTGTCATCTTGGCTAGTAAACCTAAAGGCTAGGCTAGGCTAGCACTTTTAGGTTTAGTTGGACTTATGACTACCAACAATAAGCCTTTGAAAGATAGGAGAACATTGGTGAGCTGAAGAGATCCTTCAAGGAGTTGCAGAAACCCTAATTCTGAAATTTCTGCAAAAATTAGAGAAACCCTAGAAACCCTAGGGCCAAAAGTCAAAATGCTAGAAAATGCAATCTGAAGCTTGTTGGAGGTGCGCTGAAGCCATACACTCCTATGGTAATTTTAGTCCCAGCGTCCAGGTTCCAAGTGCTAAAACACTCAAAAAAAGAGGGTCGTAAAGATTTTCTGGAAACCCTAGGAGGGTTGTATGGTTCTGCAGAAGAGGAGGGATGACTGGTAAAACTTGTAGCTTGTGCATTGGGTTCTCCAAGACCTATGCTCTAATACCATGTTGATTTTTCAGTAAGCTAGGTTAAGCATGAAGTTCATTCCATTTTAGCATTTCACTTAACCATAAACAATAATGTTGCAACAACCAAGATCACAAGAAGAAACACCATGCACAAGAAGTATCCTGGGAAACCCTTCTCAACAAGGGAAGAAAACCCAGCCAAATCCTTTGTTATATTCTTCAAGAGAAAGACCTTCACCACCAATAAGACCTAGCACACAAGACGGTGCTCAAACCCTAGAAGACTAGCGCCCAAGAGAGGTGCGCACTTTTCCCAAGAAGGTGTACTTGGTGAAATTTCCAAACTCATGTGAAAGATATGATTCCACAATGGGGAATCTACCTTTACTTATACTAGACTGAACCTGTCAACAGAAGTGTCTATTGGCACAACAAGGCCGACCAAACTAGCTTATAATATAATTAATATTAACCAAATTAATTCTCTTTTACATTAATTAACAGTAACATTAAGGTGGGGCCGACCTGTACCCTTTACATTACAATTAGGGTTACAGGGAAGTCTGACTCTTGTACAATATAGCAAAGGATCTGATACACTCACTAGTGCTCATCCACTAGGGGCACATCCATAGGGATGTCCATATCTCTGGCTCACTGCATTACACAGAAGAACCAGATCTTCACACATTCATATGTCCTCGTCCACAAGCACGTCCACTCTACAGATCTTCTTTCCCACTACCTCACACAGGAGAATCATCTGGAGTTTCTCATCAACTCTGCTGGTCATAGGAGGCTAATACATCATCTTCATTTTTGTTCGCATGACGATGCACCCAGCACTTTGGGATTTCACACATTCACCTTGTGCTCAGCCACAGGCACATCTAACTCAACAAATCTCCTTTCCCACTGGATAATCAACTGGAGTTCTTCTCAACTCTCTGAATGGAGGAGGTCATCTCTACGTTCCAGCTCTGTCTCAGGTAGGAACCACATACCCTTCTTAGGGGCTTTCTCTCAGGTTTGTAAGCTGGAGAAAGACTCACATAGCTGCAATGATCCACATCTCACAAGTTTGTAAGCTGGAGAATGTCTCACATAGTTGCAATCATCAACAGTTGTGGTCTGAAATTGTGAGAATTACAGCACCCTCTTGTGTGCTAAGTTTGGTGATGGTGTGGGAGGTCTTTCTCTTGAAGAATATAGCAAAGGATTGGATGGGTTTTCTTCCCTTGTTGAGAAGGGTTTCCCAGGATACTGGGTTTCCCAGGATACTTCTTGTGTTCGTGTGCATGGTTATTCTTCTTGTGATCTTGGTTTTCTGCAGTAGTTATGGTTCAAGTTAAAAGCTAAACAGAAAATTGAATTAAATGCATGAGCCATAGCTCATTGAAAACTCAACATGGAATCAAAGCAGGCTTGAAGAAGACCATTGCACTTTAAAGTTGAAAGGTCTAAACTCTGTTGCAGGTGTGAAAAGAAGAGGGACAGTCCTCTCCTTGAAAAATCTGTGGTAGATGATGAGGTCGGACCTCTCTCAAGTGCACTGTGAGGCTGGCTGCAGGCCTGAGCACTGTTGAAAATCCTAAGAGAAGACCGCAGCAGAGGATAAACCCCATTGGATCTTCCTTTTAAAAAAAATTGTGGTATGGAGAAGAGGTCGTAGCCTAGGAAAAACCCCACAAGCAGCTGAGGTGTATGGAGAGGAGGTCGGAGCCTAGGAGGAGGGTCGGCTGTCAAATTAAGGTGGTTGCATGCCTCTAAAGGTTGCCGCAGAAATACAACAACAGCCTTAAAAACCCATGCCACTGTTATGAGAAAAAAGGTCGGACCCTTCTGAAGCAAATTTTGAGGTTGCCACAAGTCCTGTGTAAGGATTACCTCAGTCCAAGGGCAATAGAAGAATATTCTTTTCCTTTTGGCGGGAAGACTATGGGATGTTAAGGACTGTGTAAACTTCCTGTAGCAGACCAAGGACTGTGGGAAAAGCATTGTGCTGAGAGAGGAAGATTTAAAGGGAAAAAAACTCACCTTAATACTCACCCATTATTCATCTTCAAAGTCAGCCACAGTTCAGCAAACCTTGTCAACCATTAGGACAAGTTTTAAGGCTGAAATAAGGGCAGTTTTAGGGCCTGTTATAAGGCTAAAATTCAACAGATCTGAAACTGTGATGAAGGGAAAAATTGAAGGGCAGTATAAGGGCTAATGTTGACTACTTTCAATGTGCCTAGGATTTAATCATGGAAGAGTCTCAAAATGACAAGCCCAATGCTAAATTGATGGACAACTCAAGAATTTTATTCCTGTGTATTATTCCCTTCAACTATTGTCCGAACTTTTATGCTCTTGCCTATGATGTTTTATCTACCTCTGAAGTTTCCTCCACAGGAAATTATAATCGCTTGAAGATATTGATGTAAAGAATGGACCAATGAAACGTACTGAAACACAAAGACCTGTGGACAAGTCAAATTTCTGAGTTATACCTATGCTGTCCTATTGCTCCATTCTGCCATCCTTTGATGTCATATATATTGATGCAAGTGTTTAATGGTAGTGTTGGTGTATATCCCAGCAAACATAGAAGGATGTTGATGACTTGCCTAAGTGCATTGAAGATGTTGATTACAGACCAGATCGAAACCCTTAAATACAGATCTGAAGTCAAGATGTAACAGTATTGAGAAGCAGCAAGAGCTACAAGGATAGCTACAACAACGTGTTTGGAATTTTGTTGAAAGTCAACAATGGACGTGACCTTGATAAGCTAAAACAGTCATAACAAGTTAGACCACCAACAGAAGAGCAGAATTACTAATATGTGATACTCTCATATTAGATACAACATTAAAGGTTGATGCAGACTTTGTCAGAGACTTGCGTGGTATAGGTGGCTACAAGGCAAACAAGCGAGGAACGTCATTGATCATCATGACATTGACAAACAAGCAGAACCTCCATTGGTGTACACTCTCAGGTATGCACTTGTATATATCTATTATTTGCATCATTGTCATAAGGGTACTTGCAGGAGGAAGGAACCCTTGGTGCAATCATGGACCCAGAAAAGTCTCAATGCATTCAGAAGAACAACACACTGGAAGTGAAGACTCCAGGTTTGATTGTTTTAATTATCATAATATATTACAAGTAGGTGTTGTAGCTGTGACAACAATCCTTAAATTGTTTTGATTCTAGAGATGTACTCATGAGTCTCCTCTAGGAGATATTCTTGTCTTGTTTCATTTCGTTTGTTTCCTTGTTTGAGGCAGGTTAACAACAAAGGAAGATGTTTTTCCTTCAAGACTTCAGAGGGAGTCAAAACTATTTGAGAAGAAGGAAAAGACAAATACCTTCTCCCCCTCAGCAGTTCAGAGGAAGACAGCCATTGATACAGTTGATCCAGTTGATATTCCCAGGGACTTTACAGTAGACCATAAAAGGCTTGTTTGGGCTTGACAAACTCTGCAAGAGGCAGAAAGACATGCAGTTGATGGAAGTGTCGAGAAATACAAAAACGAGACTTGTAGTCAGAGGATTCTCACAAGCAGAGGGAGTGAACTATGATGAGACATATTGATCCAGTAGCCCGATGCACTCTCATCTGTACTACCATCCATGAGTTGGAAACTACATCAAACAGATGGATTCTTGATGAAGTTTGGGTTCCAGCAAGAGTGTTGTTGATCCAAACCTATACTATTACATTGTTGGTGATGAGAACCTGATTTTGATGACTTATTCAAGAAGTTGTGTTGTTACAAGCAATCTTTGACTTTTGATTTCGAGATGAAGGATCTCGGTATGATGCACTACTTCTTGGGACAAGAAGTATGACAGAGGACCAATGAGACTTTTCCTAAAGTCAAAGAAAATATACAGTGGAGATATTAAAGAAGTTCAGTATGACAGAATGCAAATCCATGTCTACACCGATGGTAGAGGATTTGACGAAAAATAAATGATGATGATTCAGACGAGATTGATCCACATGTGTACGGACAGATAATTGGATCATTGATGTATCTGGTTAACACCAGACCTGATATATGTTATGCAGCGGATGTGCTTATTCAATCAATGAGTCAGCCGAGACAGACTCACTGGATAACAGTAAAGCATGTATTGAGATATAAATATACCAGGCATAGTTGGATATGGCCTGAGATATGCCTCCAATGTGAACTTGAGTTTGCAAGGATATGCCGATACAGATTGAGCAAAGAGTACAGAAGACCGGAAGAGCACATCTGGTTGTTATTTTACCTTGGAGTTTACCATGGTTTCCTAGTGCAGCAGGAAACAAAGCTTTGTGGCCTTGAGTACCGCATAAGCAAAGTATATAGCATTGAGTGTGGCAGTCTGCAAAGTAGTGTGGCTTCTCACAGATTTATTTGATCATGAGATGGATCCTATTATTACTTCTGATAACCAGAGTTGTGTGAAGCTCTCTGAGAACCCTGTGGTCTATGATAGATCGAAACACATTATAAAATATCATTATATCATAGACATGTTGCAAAGGAAAGCAGTACACGTGCAGTATCTTCCTACACATGAAGCAGATTGCAGATATCTTCAACAAATCGCTTGCCAATACGAAGTTCGAGTTCTTCTGTGAGAAACTAGCTTGGTGAAGATTACCTCTCTAGTTGAGAGGGAGTGTTGATGACTACAGCCAAGACAAAGTTCGAGTACTTCCGTGCAAGACTTGGCCTGATGGAGAATGCCTCCCTAGCTGAGAGGGACTGTTGATGATTACAGTTGCGTGAGACATCCTCCAAGACACAGACTGATTGAGTCAACCGGAGAGAGAGCCCCTGAGATGGGTGTGTGGTTCCTATCTGAGACAGAATTGGAACGTAGTGATGGCCTCCTCCTTACAGAGAGTTGAGAAGAACTCCAGATGATTCTCTTGTGTAACTAATGCAGACCCCCCCTTCTCTCTTCGGGGCTGCATGACCTCTCGGTCAAGGATCTTCAATTCTTTGAGTCGAATCGACTCTCTGAAACCTTAATGGTCTTGTTGGTGATTAAACACAGGCCCTTTCAGTCTTTTGGTGCAGGTTCTATGGCACCCACAACCTCTCCCTTCGCGTTGATGAACTACCAGGGTTCAGGCATTGGCTCCTTTCCTATTAGCCCCTTCCTAGATATGACCTTGGGCTACGACCTCACGCAAACACGTGATTGCAGGCGCGGCCAAGGGTGGTTTGGGATCCACCCGCTTTTCTCCCCGCAATCCACTACCAACCGCCACGCGTCCTTTTGGTGATACCGTGGTTTCAATTGCGGCCCACTCTCAAATTTTTAAAACTCGAGCACTTTTTGGCCCCGCAATTCAACGTGACCGTTAATCTTGTGATCTTGGGTGGGATCTCTTGATCGACGGCCCAGATCTGCTTCCTTTCCAAATCAACGACTCAGATCTACCCCTTTCAAATCTACGGTCGTGATTTACTTCACGATTCGGGTTTCAGAGTTTTCAACTTTCAAACCTTACCTTCCCTGCAGTGACGGATCTCCTGCCACGTGTCCTCTTTAAATCGATGGCTCTAACCATTTCGGGATTTCGAACTTCGGAAATCTCAACTCTCAAACTTCGCCTTCCCCCAAATGCTATTATTCGAAGCTCACAATCTATTGACGTGTGTCTCGCACAATCAACAACTACAATCCCTTCGGGTATTCAGACATCAGAAAACTCAACTTTCAACCTTCATTTTCCCTCGAAGTGCACGGATTTCTTCCACGTATCCTGCTGAATCAGACAACTGAGACTCACTTCGGGTCTTCACCCGGATTCCACGGATTTCTGCCACGTATCCTCCTGAATCAGACGGTTGAGACTCACTTCGGGTCTTCACCCAGAATCCACAGATTTTTGCCACGTGCCCTCTAGATTTGACGGTCCAGATTCACTCTGGACTTCGGGTTTCAAGAATCTCAATTCTCAACTGAAGCCCAAATGCTTTTATCCGAAGTTCGTGATTTGCCGCCATGCGTCTCTCGGGATTTGACGGTCCAGATTCACTCCGGACTTCGGAAGTTTCAATTCTCAATTGAAATCTTCGAAATGATTTTCCCGAAGCCTCAGATCTGTTGACACATAACCCCCTGGCGACCAACAGCCAAGATCTATTTCGACTCTTCGACAATTTCTCCTCCTATGTGCACACAGAGGCTAAAGCTCATGCACTTTACTCAGATCTGATGACCTGGAATGATCTCGATCCCTCCTGGATGGATCTTAGCCGATGACTCGCGAAACCTTCAGGACTTCGCTTCCCTTGACGATTTCTCCCGCTATCTCTCTTTCTGCTCTTTTGACTCCTTAAAGAGTTATTTCGACACCTTAAAGAGTTATTTCGACACTTAGTTGAATTTTGGATCTGTGCACTCCTTGCAACAGACTCTTGCGTAAGATTTAGCTTCTTGTGGGCACCTGTGCACACCTTGCAGCAGTCCCTTTGCACTCCTTGCAAATGGAAACTCTACGCTATCTCTTCTGATCTTATGAGTCGAAACAGACTCAGTCACCCCTTACAATAGATTCTCACGCAAGACTTAAGTTCTTGTAGACGACTGTGCACACCTTGAAGTAGTCACTTTGCAGTCCTTGCAAAGGGAAAGTTTCACGCTATCTCTTCTGATCTTTCTGAGTCGAAACAGACTCTGTCAACGCACTCCTTGCGGACTATATGCACACCTTGCATGAACTCAACAAAGAGAACAATTTAAACTTATCTAAACACTTCACAATTTCATGTACTCAATAATATAACTCATTCATTCATGAAAACGACAATAACAGGGAATTGTAAACTGTAGCAACACCATGCATTGGACCAATTTTCCTCTGTTATATTCATTCAAAAGTAAATGGCTATAGCTATGATAAAACAACAACAAAACTCAGCAACAACTAAATCACAACCAACTCCTACTAACTTGCAGCAGCCTCATTCGAGCGTACAAAACCTTTATTTATCTCAAAGGGTTCTTAGGGTTCCCCCCCGACTACTCGTCTACTCGAGAAAAAAAACTAACTGCTACTTAATTTCCATTACATTCAAGACTAGCAATGAAAATCCCAGATCACTCGTGATCACTCGCCTCCCAAGCGTTTGATCTTCTTCAGTTTTGATCATTTCAAAAAGATTTGCAGGAAACGCCAGCGGTTAAGATTCTGAAATTATTCAAAAGGCACATTGAGGCGTTGAGTTGTCTCTCCACGTGTGCTTGCTGACGATGCTCATGCATCAGTAACGCAGTGAGAAAGGAGATCTGTTGAGTTGGACGTGCTTGTGGCTGAGCACAAGGTGAACGTGTGAATTCCCATGAGTTGGGTGCATCGTTATGAGACAGAGATGAAGATGATGTATTAGCCTCCTATGAGGAGAGAGTTGATATGATGAAGTCCAGATGACTCTCCTATGTAATGCAGTGGGAAAGAAGATATGTTGAGTTGGACGTGCCTATGGATGAGCACAAGTGAACGTTATCCTAGTGGATGAGCACTAGTAAGTGTGGTTCTCCTGTGAGACACAGTGAGATAGAGATGTGGACATCCCTGTGGATGTGCCCCTAGTGGCTGAGCACTAGTGGGTGTATGAGATCCCTTGCTATATTGTTCAAGAGTCAGACTTACCTGTAACCCTATTTGTTATGTAAAGGGTACAGGTCGGCCCCACCTTAATGTAAAATATAATTAATATAAAAGATAATTAATATGGTAATTATTAATTATATTTTGAGTTATTGAGGTCAGCCCTATTGTGCCAATAGACACATCATTTGATGTGACAAGTATTATATAAATAAAGGTGAATCCCCATTGACGAAACACACTTAAGATTATGTCGTCTCATAATTTCAGAAGTTGTGGTCTGAAATTGTGAGAATTACAACACCCTCTTGTGTGCTAAGTTTGGTGATGGTGTGGGAGGTTTTTCTCTTGAAGAATATAGCAAGGGATTGGCTGGGTTTTCTTCCCTTGTTGAGAAGGGTTTCCCAGGATACTTCTTGTGTTCTTGTGCGTGGTTATTCTTCTTGTGATCTTGGTTTGCTGCAGTAGTTATGGTTCAAGTTAAAATCTAAACAGAAAATTGAATTAAATGCATGAGCCATAGCTCATTGAAAACTCAACAATTGACGGTTGAGATTAAATCTCACCTCACTTGAGATCAATGGCTAGAATTCATCTAATTCACTAATGCAAATAACATTTTCATTTTATTAGATTAAACTCACTTTTCTTATAAAAACACTTTACTTTAATAAATCCTTCAATTAATGTAAATTGCTAAGGTTGAAGGCTTTGGACGACTTCCACGCGTCTAGACAGTTAGAACTGTGTGAAAGTACATATCTAATGCTACAAACATAAATAGTTGTTGCCTAGGTGGTGTTGGTAACTCTTATAATGTTCCACTCGTTTTGTACCTTGTGAAGGCTCTACACTAGGGTGCAAGATTGTGTGATAATGGGAACCATAAATAGTTTCAAAATCTTTGGATATATATTGCTTCCATCTCCAACAACTTTCTTAAAATACATGTAAATTTTGAAACAAAGTAGCCACTCTCCTCTCTTCAGATTCACAATGTTGAGACCTATTCTCATACCAAAGCTTTCGAGCAACAAAAAACAAGGCATGCTTAATATCAACCAAAAGGCACTTATGGAAGACTAACATGGAGGAACTACCACCAAAACACCTAAGAGGAAACTACAGAGTTTAGTCCAGAAAACCAGATAGTCAAAAAGATGAGATCTAACATACCTGAACAGTGAATGACTAAATTGTTGATGTTTTGGTAGTTGCAGGAGGTATTAACCTTCATGTGTAACCTATGACTTAGAATAGAATATTTCGGAAGCAAGTCAACCATTAAACAGATGTGTGGAAACCCTAGAAGACAAGCTGGCCTAGCAGAATAAACAATATTAGAATATTATCTTCCAGAAATACAAGTCGGCTCCACAGGAAAAAGATAAACAGAAAATATAATTACCTGAAAGTCAGGTCGACCCTATTGAATTTTCACTGTGTTAGGCTCAAGCATGAGGTTTATTTCATTTAGCATGTACTTGAACCATCAACAAATGCAGCTACAACATACACAAGTGTTGCAATAACCAAGATCACAAGAAGAATTACCATGCACAATATACACAAGATTTATCCTGGGACACCCTTCTACTCAAGGGAAGAAAACCCAACAATCCTTTGCTATATTCTCAAGAGAAGATCCCCAGACCATAAACCCTAATGCACACAAGAGGGTGCTTCTACTACCTTGAAACTAGCGCCCAAGAGAGGTGTGCACTTCAGCCTTACAAGTGTTGCTGAAATTTCCAAATGACAAGTGACAAGTGTGAGAGTGTGTGTTTCCTCAATGGGGAAATCACCTCTATTTATAATAGACCAAACACAACAATAGGTGTGTCTATTGGCACAACAAGGCCGACCTCAATAACTCAAAAATTTAATTAATTATTACAATAAACCTTAATTATCTTTCACATATGGTGGGGCCAACTTGTACCCTTTACATCATAATTAGGGTTACAAGTAAATCTTACACTTGTAAATGGGCACACCCAACACTGGGGCACGACTCAACTCAGTCCAGAGGAGAACGATACACCCCATCACATGGGCATACCCAACACTAGGCTCTCTCACAGGTCGACTCAACTCAGTCACAGAGGAGAACGTATCCTAGAGAATGTCACACGATGTTGCAATCATCAACACTCACTCTCAGCTAGGGAGACATTCTCCACCATGCCAAGTCTCTCACGAAAGTACTCGAACTTCGTCCTGGCAAGCAGTTTGGTGAAGATATCTGCAATCTGCTCTGTGTATGAAGGTATTGCACGTGTATTGCTTTCCTCTGCACCATGTCTCTGATATAATGGTATTTGATCTCAATGTGTTTCAATTTATCGTGAAACACAGGATTCTCAGAGAGCTTCACACAGCTCTAGTTATCACAATGAATAATGGTAGAATCCATCTCATGATCAAATAATTCTGCAAGGAGCTTGTGAAGCCACACTGCTTCCGGACTGCCACACTCAATGCTATATACTCTGCTTCTGCGGTACTCAAAGCCATAGAGCTCTGTTTCCTACTGCACCAGAAAACCATGGTAGACCCCAAGGTAAAACAACAACCAAATGTGCTCTTCTGGTCCACTGCGCTCCCTGCCCAATCTGCGTCGACATATCCCTGCAATCTCATGTCTACACTGGAGGCATATCTCAGGCCATATCCAACTGTGCCTCGTAGATATCTCAATACATGCTTCGTTGTTATCCAGTGAGTTTGTCTCAGCTGACTCATGAACTGACTAAGTACGTTCACTGCATAGCATATATCAGGTCTGGTGTTAACCAGATACATCAATGATCCAATCAGCAGTCGATATAGATGTTGATCAATCTCGCCTGAATAAGTAGAAGCCTCTTTCATTTTCTTCAGATCTATCACCATCAGTGTAGGCATGGATTTGCAGTCTGTCATACCGAATTTCTTCAATATCTCCACTGTATATTTTTCTTGACTTAGGAAAATCTCATCAGTGCTCTGCCATACTTCTAGTCCCAAGAAGTAATGCATCATACCCAGATCCTTCATCTCGAATTCAAAATTCAATGCACGCTTGCATTCAACAATAAGACTTTCTGAACCAGTGAGGAATAAATCATCAACATACAAGACCAAGATCAGGCACTCGTCACCAACAATGTGATAATATAGGTTTGGATCAGTAACACTCTTGCTGAAGCCCAAACTCATCAGGAATCCATCCATCTTCTCGTACCAAGCACGAGGTGCCTGCTTTAGTCCATGCAGGGCTTTCTTCAACCTGCACACATGATATTTTTGCTCATGTATCACGAATCCATCTGGTTGCTCGATGTAAACCTCTTCCTCAATCTCACCATTAAGAAAGGTTGTCTCTACATCCATCTGATGTAGTTTCCAACCCATGGATGCAACTAGTGCAATGATAGTACGGATGGAACTACATCAAGCTACAGGAGCAAATGTCTCCTCATAATCAATTCCATCCACCTGTGAAAATCCTCTGGCCACAAATCCTGCTTTGTACTTCTCGACACTTCCATTAGTTGCATGCTTGATCTTATATATCCACTTGGAAGTCACTACAGACTTCCCTTCTGGTCTCGAAGCAATATCCCACACATCATTCTTCATGATGGACTGATACTCTTCTGTCATGACATCTTGCCATACCTGCTGACCTGTTGCTTCTCCATGACAAGAAGGCACAGTAACAATGATGTGGCGCATGGTTGAAACATAGCTTGAAAATCTCTGTGGTCTCTTGCTCTCTCGGAATGTGTCTCGAGGAGCTGCATATTCCTCTGCCTCCTGCAGAGTTAGTCGAGCCCAGGAAGGCCTTTTATGGCCTACTGCAATGTCTCTGGGAACATCAACTAGAGCAACTGGATCAACTGGAAACTGGATCAACTGGATTAATGATCGTCTCCCTCTGAACTGTTGAAGGGGGAGAAGGTATTGTCTCTTCCTTCTTCTCAAATAGTTTGACTCCCTCTAAGTCAAGTGACTCCCTCTGAAGTCTGAAGGATAGACATCTTCCTTTTCCTGTGTTGCTAACCTGGAGACATCTCATGTCTTCTCAGGTCCTCTACTGATTATACAGTACTTTGTCGGCCTCTCGTACTAGGATAATAACCAAGATGGCCTCCCGTAGGGATAACAACCAAAATGGCCTCCTGTACTAGGATAATAATCAACCAAGAAAATTTGGACTCCCGTACCAGGGATAATGGTCCAAGTCATGAGGGCTCCCATACCAGGGATAATACCCTTCATTATCAAAATGTAAGCAACTACAGGGTAATGATGAAATCAAATAAGGAATATAGTACAAAACTTACCTTAGTCTACAGTCATGCTCAATCTTGCTTTTGGTCCTCCTGAGAAAAATCAGAAGAAGAAAACCTCATCTTTCATGTCTTCATCTTTCTGAGGTGGGTCTGGATCAATGTCAGCAGTGGAGACATGTTGTCTTCCTCTCTTCCTGGTAGGACAATTTCTCGCAAAGTGTCCATACTTGTCACATCTGAAACACTGGATCTTTGATTTGTGTTTTCTATGATCATACCCTGAAGCTGATGAAGTCTTCTCGCCTTTGAATGCTTGACCGAAGCTTCTTCTATTTCTTCCTCCTTTCTTTGTATGAAAGGCAAGAGCATGATTGTCATCATGAGGGGAGTCTTGCACTCCTCTAGCTATAAGTCTGATTTCTTCCCGGGTACAGTCTGTCCATAGACAATCAAAAGTAGGTAGTTCTGCTCTACCACTGATACTTTGAAGAAATGGTTCCCAATGTCTTGGAAGAGCATTGACAGTGGTCAAGACAAGTTCTTTGTCTGATATGATTTCTCCAATGGCACCTAGTTGATCTCTGATCTCTGAAATCTTCATGAAGAAGGTAGCAACGGTGTAATCTTTTGTCATCTTGATATTTTGAAGCTGGCCCTTCAATGTAAGAGCTTTGAGGGTGTTGTTACTCTCAAACATATTTCTACAATGCTTCATACATCTCACGAGTTGTCTTCAGGTTGGCAATACGAGGTAGGAGATGATCTCTCACTGAGTAGATGATTATCTTCCTTGCCTTGAAGTCATCTTCCTTCCATTCTTCTTTCTCTTCATTGGTAGTTGTCTTTGGTAAAGCCTTTTGTATCACACTCAATAGGTCATCCTCTTCCAGGGTGATCTGTAGTCTTGAATTCCAGGAACTGAAGTTGCTTGATCCATCAAGCCTATCTTCCACCAAGGTTTTGTTTCTCATGGTTTGCAGATTTTTCCACAAACCCTTAGTAACTAGGATAGGAAACCTAACGGCTAGGCTAGGCTAGCAACCTTAGGTTTTGTTGGACTTATGACTGCCAACAATAATCCTTGAAAGTCAGAAGAACACTGGTGAGCTGAAAAACTCCTTCAATGGGTTGCAGAAACCCTAAAACCAAAATTCTGCAGAAAATTATGGAACCCTAGAAACCCTAGGGCCAAAAATCCAAAATTCTCGAAATTGCAATTTGAAAGTTGTTGGAGGTGCGCTGAAGGAGGTCGTACACTCCTATGCAAAAATTAGCCCCAACGTTTCAGTGGAAGGTGCTAAAACAACCAAAAAGGAGAGGGTCGTACCTTTTTCTGGAAACCCAAGGAGGGTCGTACGATTCTACAGAAGAGAGGACGGATGGCTTTGAAAGCTTGTGCAATGGTTTCTTTCAAGTCCTATTCTCTGATACCATGTTGAATTTTCACTATGCTAGGCTCAAGCATGAGGTTTATTTCATTTAGCATGTACTTGAACCATAAACAAATGTATCTACACCATACACAAGTGTTGCAATAACCAAGATCACAAGAAGAATTACAATGCACAAGATACACAAGATTTATCCTGGGAAACCCTTCTACTCAAGGGAAGAAAAACCAACAATCCTTTGCTATATTCTCAAGAGAAGATCCCCCAACCATAAACCCTAATGCACACAAGAGGGTGTTTCTACTACCTTGAAACTAGCGCCCAAGAGAGGTGTGCCCTTCAGCCTTACAAGTGTTGCTGAAATTTCCAAATGACAAGTGACAAGTGTGAGAGTGTGTTTTTTCAATGGGGAATCACCTCTATTTATACTAGACCAGACACAGCAATAGGTGTGTCTATTCAATATTGGCACAATAAGGCCGACCTCAATAACTCAAAAATTTAATTAATTATTACAATAAACCTTAATTATCTTTCACATATGGTAGGGCCGACTTGTACCCTTTACATCATAATTAAGGTTACAAGTAAATCTTACACTTAGACAATATAGCAAGGGATCCACATGTCCACTAGTGCTCAACCACTAGGGACACATCCACCTCTGCTCAGCCATAGGGACGTCATACTCAACAGATCTCTATCTCAACTGAGTCCACAAGAGACTCATCTGGAGTACCATCTCAAGCCTGACCAAACTGAGTCCACAGGAGACTCATCTGGAGTACCATCTCAAGCCTAACCAAACTGACTCCACAGAAGTACAAAGGCAGGAGACCACATCGACTCAACTCTCACACAGAGGAGAACAATACACCCATCACATGGGCACACCCAACACTGGGGCACAACTCAACTCAATCCAGAGGAGAACGATACACCCCATCACATGGGCATACCCAACACTGGGCTCTCTCACAGGTCAACTCAACTCAGTCACAGAAGAGAACATATCATGGAGAATATCACACGACGTTGCAATCATCAACAGGCCCAACCAGAAAAGTCACTGGACAGATTAATATAAATAGAGGACGTTTTAGCTCATTTGGATACCTAGTCAGAGCACAAGTCTTGTGGAGAGTTGTAGTTGCAGCTGCAAGGAGGAATAAGGGCATATGGTCATCTCTTGGTCTTCGTCTCTCTCTAGCGCTATCAAGTGATATCCTCTTGGTGATTCTCTTGGTGGTTCTTGGTGAAACTCTTGGTGATATTCTTGGTGGTGCTTGGTGAAACTCTTAGTGATATTCTTGGTGAAACTCTTGGTGATATTCTTGTTAAGTATGGCGCAAGGTTGAGAGAGTAGTGCAGCTGCAGCTGCTGCAGTTGTGTATGGCACTTGTTCTGTGGATATGGAGACTCTCTCTCTTGTGCGCTACCCTTGGAGAAGGAGCGCTCTACTTGTCTTGAATTGTTGATGCAGTTAGCAACTAGGGTTTATCTGTTGGTTCTGGAGTAGGCTTGCCGGAATTATTCCAAGTAAAGGTTAGTGTGCTTGGGGCTGGCATATGTGAATGCCTATGGTTGGGTGACAATGATGTGACATTATCTATGGTTAAACTTGCATACCAAAATTTCAACATAAATTAAATACATAACAATCGATGTGTGTAATGAGTTCTTAATACTCATTATTATATTTCCAAAAACAGTAAATATTTCTGAAGCACACGAGCTATTTATGCCAGTAAATTTCTATAAATAACTTATGATAACAGGAACCCATGACTTCCTTTGCAAGATAAAAAGACTAATGGTTATATCTTATTTTGCATACAATATGCCCTTGTAGCCCATTTGGATTGTTAATGCTCTCAAAGTACCCCGGATACTTATGTTTAAAAGGATGAAAGCTTGGCAGCAATTTTTCAGATACATACTTGCAGTTGAGTGAGATTTTTCAACAGCTTCATCCGCATCTTCCTCTGGAAGAGTGCACTCATGAATTATCGTATCTGCTCCATAAGCTATTGACTGCAATGACCTTGAATCATATGTATCCCCTAGAATAACTGTGAATAGACAATGGCGACAGTAAAGATACACAAGAGTTAACAAATTGAAAATATCATGAACAAAGGACGATTTGATCTACTCAACATCCCAATAGATGCATTCATATAGGACCTAGGTAAACTGCATAGAATTGTCTAAGCAACACAGTAAACATACCTGAAATGAGTAAAGTTAGAAATTCGGTAGATGCAAACAAACATCTCAGACCTAAATGCCTACACAGAGATGACAAAATTTAAGATAATTGAATCAACACAATTATGATGCAAAGAATTGCACCATATTTCTGGAACCAGGAAAGATGACTGTAACATTTTCCATGCCCTGCTAATCTGTTTCAATGCTTTAAAATAGCCTTCTATGTTCAAATTCACAATTTTCGTGGCTATATTTCCGATTTTTTCTCATGTAATAGGGGCGAGAGCCCATAATATAATGTCCAAAAGACAGAAACAATTGATCTTATTTCATCTTCTTATAAAACAGCCTGAGTGGACCTAATGATTAAGAACATGTATTTCTTCGTAAGAGGTCACAAGTTCAAATCCAGAGGGGGGTAGGGTATGTATACCTCCATAGAGTTTACCAGTCAAATCATTGGGTGGAGGGGGTCCCTTGTCCCACAAACAAGGGGGTCTCATACACCAATTTGGTGTCTGGCTTGGCCGTGACCTTAAAATCAGATTATTATTATTATTATTATTATTAAGAATGAATGATTCAATGACGATTGAAAGCTAGTCAAGAAGACTCCTTATATTGCACCCAAGAGACATGTTCATGCTAAGGGATGCAACCCATAAGTCATAATAACTATTGTGACAAATAAACTAGTTTATGTTCATTACATGTCACCCTTCCTTGAAATGCTCTGTCCTCGAAGTAGTTGAAGAAACCCAGAAACCCAACGAAATGTCCTTCAAAGTTGTGAACAGTACTGTCACATTTTAGATGGATCAATCCATCCTAGGTCAATCTTCTTTGGCAGTGTTTGTTGATAGGGTTCTTAGATGGAACTTCTTGCAATGCGATTTCAAAGATGATTTCGATTTTAACACCAAGTTGTGTGGGAACTGAAATTCTTCAAAATGGAGTATTGTCCTTGTTCAGAATGATGTTGATAAGTTGATCAGTGAATGCGATGGCTCGTGCGAGTAGGAAGCCAATAAGGTGTCCTTATAACTTGATTCCTTTGGATCTCAATTTTAGGGATCTTCTGATTCTATTTGGGTATTATGTCTTCCTCGTACATTTGTGTCGTTCTGTCGATCACTGATATTTTGTTAGTATCAACAAGCGGATTTGCTAAAGTCTCTGTATCTGTCGTTTGTACTCTACTCCTGAAAATAGCCATTACTCAATTGGGTCAATGGATGTATCTTTGTCAACAACATGTACTTTTTTTTCCATCTTTTTGAATTTTTAACCTCTGTGAGTAAAGTGTCGTTTCAAATTTTTAAACAAGCGATTTCCTTGTCTTTCTCTGATTTTAGTCAACGAATTATTTCTTCATTTAAAATTTGATTCTTTTCTTTAAGATCTTTAACTGTCTTTCTAAGTTCTCTTTTTCAAGTTTCTTCCTGTGCACCTTCTGATCACCTTGAGTGGTGGCATCTTACACATCATAAGAGTTTACTGATGAGGTCACTTCTTCACAAGACTTCATTGTAATGTTATGCCATGTTATCTTCTTTTTATTATGAAAAAATGGTAGAAATTTCTTCTTAAATTTAAGGTGAAGGGACTTAATGTTTCCATCCATGGTGCACCTAAAATTATGTCCACATCATGACATATAGTTAAGACTTTCAATTCTAAGGCATGGTCTCCACTAATCAATTGTAATTTGTTGATTTCATTTTATTCTCCACCACAAGTTTGGCATCCATTGATGTTTGTCTTGGAAATTTGTAACTGATTTGCCAATCTGATATTGATATAATTATGGATATTGCTTGGGTTAATGACGATGAAAACTGTTTTACTTTGTGTAGTTCCTCTTAGTTCTAATAAAGAGCAGGTGATCATTATAAGGTCGTTATAAACAAATCTTTCTTTCTTATTTTGACTAGATTCCAATTTTCTTCCACTTATATCCTTCCTCTAGAAATATGACTTTACATTAGACCATGTTTTATTGAACTTGGGTTTTTAACGGTACCCTACACTATTAATAACCTTTTCCTAAGTGTATAGGGATTTTTAATTCAAAATGTACTTCTTAGTTCTTGAATTAGAATTGGGACTAGTTTTTTTACAGTACTTTAACTTCAGGTTTAATTATATCAGTATAGATCTAATATACAGCCTTTCCTTTTAGTTTTTATTTCTTAACCTTAGTTTACTTGCCGACTTAACATTATTAAATTTGTTTTTGGGAATGGCCTTTACAATCTTCCCAAACAGTGTAATGATTGAAGTGATGCTTTGTCAATGGCAGTGGTGTGAAAACCCGAAATTCTCCATGGTGACAGATTATTTTTCTTGGAGAATTGTAGCTAATATTCCGCCAAATTTAGAGGCTTGTGTCTGATTCAGTGTTGGCGGTTGGAGTATTTGTGTTTCCCAATAATACTGGATCTTTAATATTCTAGCGCACTTCCTTCCCAATCAGCTTGATTGTAGGGAGAGATCTACAGGGAACCATTGGCATGTTTATAGGTTGTCGTATCTGTATATTTATTTAATTTTTGTTTTGTTTCAGAGTCTTGTTGGTTTGGCCTTTTTCACACCGTATACACCTTCGACAATGGTGGATTTATTTTCATAGTATTTACAATAAACAACAAATTGCATAAGAGATAGTTATGTATGTTGTTGGATACCCTGTGCTACATGCCTCTAAAACGTTTATATTACAATGTTCTTTTTGTAGTGTTAACCTCTTAATCTGCACCCAGAAAATCAGGAGCTTACACCAGATTTTAGGTGGATTTCACAGCCTTACCTGACCAGAAGATGCATTTAGTGGCACACATTACAAGGAAGAGCACTACCTGCTGGTCTGCTGTTATTGGGAGATTGATCTGTTGACTACGGGCCTACTTTCACCACTGTTTGCAGATTTGCTTTGTACAAATTGAATCAGCAGTAAAAAGGCGCACCATTGGGCACATTCGGCCAGCATTCTAGTACGATTTTATAGGCAGAGAAGTCAGCTACAACATTGTTTGCTGGACAGCATGAGGGTGCTCTGCTTGAGGCCTGTTTTATACCTTTTCATGATAACAATAGGGTGCTATCATTAAGCAATCATGACAAAAAAATTCTGACAGCAGTTATTCACCAATTCTTGGACAGTAGGTTGGGTGCACTTCCCTAGAAAGTCTGACATGCTTTATTCTTGGTGACATTAAAACCAGCAGTTATGATTAGACTCTAGAGAGAAAGCGTTGTTGTGGGCCTTATTCCTGGCAGCATCAAAGGCACTGCTATGAACTAATTAGGACACACGGAGGGCGCAACATTAGCAGTTCTGTCAGCATCCCTTGCTGTTTCAAGCAACTGCTCACAATCATAGAAACTGCAGAAAGTCTTGATAAAGCTAGAAATTGAAGATACACCCCTTGGACAATATTTATCAAACTATTCTACTGCACTTTCTTTTAATATACAAGAAAACAACTTCATCATAACGTCTTTGTGGATAATATTTACGTCTACTATAGTCAATTGAGTTTATCTCGAGTAGTTGGGAGGAACGATTGTTATCCTCCTTGTTATCGTACAAACTGTAGGTTGGGCAAAGCCCGACCCAATCCACAAGATGATGATAACGGTGGGAGAGTTTACCCACTGTCACCTCAGATAAACCCTCCCCTCGCTTTAGTGAAGGAGAAATCCAACACAAGGGGAGAATCCCAGGTGACCCTAGGGGGAAATGAGACGAAAAGTTAAGTAATGGAAGCTAATGCCCCTACAGGTCAAGATAAGAAGTAGAGGATGGCTGAAGAAGAGTCTTGTGGATGGGGGATGGTTGCCAAAGACTTGGGTACCAGAACCAGAGTGTTACACCTGCCCGAGACAAGACAAATAACCAAGATACAAGCCTGAATGTCAAAGGGACAAGCAAGTGAAGCTTGCTGTCCTAAATTACAGCAGTAAACAAATATATATATCAGCAATGGAATCAATCATTTACTGCAGAAATAACCATAAAAAATATCAAGTAATTATTGGATAATGAAGCATTGAACCAATAGATAACTTTCCAACACTTTAGCACAAGTTTTGATGGTGAATTAGGCTGCAAAAAGATGTTTTCAGAGATTTTTCAGAGCAGCCAAATGGCTGTAGAAAACAATTGCTACAGAAACAACTTTTACCCCAAGAAACTAGCCAACAACTTGCCCAACAATAGCCAGTATCAAGTAGATAAACAATAGCAACTTGCCAACTATTTTCAGCAGTAAAAGAGTGAGAAATTAAGCATGAAAAAGAGAGTTTGCAGCAGCCTAATGGCTGTAGCATAAGTTTGTAACAGCAACAAGATATCCTTGACCAATCAAAACGCCCTAGTGGCTCAAGCAATCTATTAAGGCAAAGGATTGATTCCACTTCGAACAAATTCAATATCTCGTAAGATCACACATTTCAATGCAAGTATTTTATTTCGCCAATACAACAAATGATTAGTGCCTTGCCAAATGGGTTATGGAGTCTTCTTGTATTAGGTTAGGCCTACTACTTCTCAAGGGGTGTAAGCCCTTTTACTCCCATGAGCAAGTAACCCTAACAAGGTAAAATCTAGGAGGGGGTAAGCCCTTTTAATCCTCCTAGCAACCTTTGCAATAGTCCTTTCAACAAACAACAATGATAAAACTTGGTGGAGGGTGTATGCCCTTACACTCCTCCAAGCATCTAGCCAATAACAACCATGGAACAAGAAAGAAACCTAACAAATGCAGATTTTCCTTACAAATTCCAAAATAATGCCAAGACAAACCCTAGTTACCAAGCATTTTCATCACTAAGGCAAGAGAAAGAACCTCCAAGAGATAGCACACCACTTCCTTCCATAAGACAAGAGATAAACCATATCACAAGAGAGAGAGAGAGAATGAGTTTTCTCAAGAAGGGCACAAATTTCAACCAAGTATCCTCTCCAAGATGGGAGAGTTATGATAAAAATGAAATAGAAGTTATCCTTATTTATACAAATCCTCCTAAAAGTGTTTGTCCACTTAATTTTAGGGTAAACCACAAAATAAGGGGTCAACAACCCATACTTTGCCCCTTTACAAAAATAATTTGACTTTAACTCAAAAATTGCACAAAAGAAAACACTAATGTGATGTCATCCCTCCTAAGGGTGACGTTTTGGCACTTTTTGCAAGCCGTTGGGCCTTCTAGGGCCTCCCTCTCATGCGCTAGGTTTTCCTCCTTCAATCCATGCTTTCTTCCATCAAAACGTGCCAAGTTTCAAGTCAATCAACACCACCACTCCAAACCCTAGCCCCATAAGAAGTCAAGCCCTCCAAATGTGATGTTTTGACCTCCAAAGACAAAACGTTAGGCTAGTAGGGGCATAGGTGAGGTCCTCCAAGGCGTCTCTCAAGCCTCCAAAGGTTGTCATCGTCGTCCGGTGTGACGGCCGTGGTATCCAACCTAAGGGCTTCAAGCCCCAAGGAAGCCCAAGCTAGGCTTGCTCTTCCAAATCTGTCCACCAAACAAGGTCCTACAAAGACAATGAATACACCCTCCAAGGATCTCAAGTCAAATGCATCATGATAAGTAAATCAAGTCAATAAAAGAGCCACCCAAGCATGTGCATCAAAAACCACCTCATCAAACTAAACAATTGCTCAAAGACGTTATACAATTTGCCAAGTTTAGATATGGGAGGGTTGACAAAGTGACCTATTGGGTGAATCATCCCCTAAGTCAAGGAGTGTTTCCCAAGTGAAACCCCTCTCTAAGTCATGTGGAGTAGATCATACGGATGGGGGGCAAGACTTTTGGGCATGGGGTTCATGACATACAAGGGATTGCAGTGTCTCATTTATGGGTGCCTTTGTAGAGGGTGTGTTGCACCTTAGTTTTCAATGCATCCTTTTTCAAGGCCCATTTATTGTCATTAATTAATTTAGGTCCAAACACTAGGTACTCCCTAGGGTGCATCGATTAGCTTGGGGGGCAGTACCAAAGTGTCACTTGAAAGGAGAAGTACACATAGTGCCATGGGGGTATAGTCTAGCTTGTAATGTACTTTGTGTAAATCCCTTAATCAAGTGGGACATTTATATTGTGTGTTTGCTTTTGCAGGTCTTTGATATTTTTGGAGAAGCATTTCATTGTTCTCAAGACCTCTTTGGGCGAGCATATGGAAGGTTTATAATATGGCTTTTATCTTTTCCTGACCACCTCCCCTTTAGGCCTTTAGCCCCTTCTTCCCATGAAATGAGGGACAATCCCTTCTTGGGTCAGTACACCTGAAAATCCCAAAAGGTAAGGAGATGAGGGGATGGAGTGTGGAAAGTGACAAGTATGGTCGAGAATGGCATGATGACTCGTCACGGGGACACCCCAGTAGCAAACCTATTCCTAAGGGTGACCGCTTACTAGGGCGCACTGTCAATCACCAAGGTGAAACAGGGTAAAGGGCATAATGTCCAAGCAGACATTACATAATCAAAAGCAGTTTTAAAAGCAACAAACTCAAATGCCATAATACCTGACTTATACCTCATGGAGAAAGACCCAATGTCTTCCAGAACAAGCTAATGTGGTGGATACCCTCATGACGAACCTGAGATCTGTGGTGGTGAAGTGGGCTTCTATCTGTGCAACTGGACATTGTTGGTCAAGCTATCTCTCGGTACTCCATGTTTACAACCTGAGGGCCTCGAGACATCATCTCCTTAGTTATCCCTAGGAATTAGGGATAACACTCCCCACCCAGGTTCAATTCTTGCAAGTGACATGTTGAGCTGATAACGAATATATTGTTGTAATGGCTTCAATCCTTCTTGTTTCCTAGCCTTGTGCCTTGAAGAATCTAGGGTTTACCCTGGGTACCATCCTCCAAACGAGGGGAAGTACTTGGGGGTTTTCCCGGAGCGTGTAACCTGGAAAAAAAATATTTAGGTCTGCCATAAACTCCATAAAATCCCAAACATATTGAGCATCCTTATGACGTTGTAACCTAAAGATGGGGATTTACTCAAGCAAATTCAATGGAGGGGGCTTGTATGGATATCCCAGAATTTTTGAGAAATCCAAATGCCCAAATATAGCATCCATATTTTACTTGAAATCTTCAATATGAGCAATTGAAATCTGAAAATGCATGCATACCTTGTACCAACATCAAAGGTGGAGTCGCCAATATGAGCTTTCTTCAAAGGGTCTTCGAAATTGATGGATGTGCTCTCTACAGCCAACAATGTCTTCGAAATTTGTAAGGAACAAGGGCTTTGTCCCTTCATGGAGTCGCCATGTGAGAAGGAGGTCTTCAATACAACATTCTCACAAATGTGTCATGAAGCATAGTCTTCAAAATTTCTGGGAGAATGGACTTTATCCTCAGCAACAATGCCAAAATGTTACCTCCCAAATTGTACTTAATGATAAAATCCCTAATCCACAAGGTACAACCCAAGGGGTAACTATTAGGATAGTCACCACCGTCATCTAAGCAACCTATCCTCTTCATTTTAGGCTGGCTCTCCTTTGGCTCAAGAGGGGTATCCCTAGTAGGATTACTAAAGCTAAGCAATAAGGCACAAGGTGAAGTGGGAGTAGGTTTAGTAAAACAATGTTTTGGGTTTTCTAGGATTTTAAAAGAGGTGACGGAAGGAACTAGATATCAGTGCCAAATCCAGCAAGGGAAATGGAGTCAAGGTGAATCAAAGGACTTATGGGGTCGAGAAGAAAACCCCTCTTAAGAATTAGTTTATTTTATTCAAGGATTAGGAAGAAGAGATTAGAACAAAAGAGTAAGAATAATCTCTTGTCTAATCAAGATCACTGAAGATCAAGGCCCTACAAGGTGTCCTCAAGGGAGAAACCTTCACTAACAATATCAACTATGGCTTGATAAATGTACTCAATACTTCTTGCTAGGGTTCCAAGATAGATAGACAAAGTAAGGCACCAAATAATTATCAAACCAACAAAGGAAGAAGGAGAGGAGTTACCCCAAAACGTCTTCCCTCCAATGGTAGAAAAAACCTTCAATGGATCGATCTAGCTAGCTTATAGAAGACATGGACATTTCACCATCAATCTTTAGGTAAAATTTCAAACCCCACCCAATTTCAAGTCTCGCTGATTTTTATCAGTGTTTAATGCCCAAACCTAGTTTTATGACTGCCATAAATACTCAGCATGTAATCAAACTTTCAGAACTGAAACATGAGGATTTTGAACAGCATTTAATGCAGAAAATAAAATATATCAACAACACAATATTCATAATATTTTGCACAGGGATTTTTGGTCAAACTTGACCCTAGAGAAACCCACAAGGGGAAAACCAGTGAGAGAGGGAGTTTTTATTATTTCAGAGCTCAGAGAAATTGTCTTTTACAGCACTCAATAATTTCAAAAATTTAATACAGACTTATCTCGAAAACTGTGCCAAGCTTCCTCTTCAAAATCTAAGCCAAACTCCTCAAAATTCATGACAAAATTTCCTGTACATATGCATAGGTCAGCTCCTTGATTTTTGTGCCCCCTTTAGTTGTACGGCCACCTCAAAAATTGTGCCAAACTACAGCAGCATAAAATATGTGCAATAAATGCCTGTACGACTGCCTTGGGAACTGTGCCAAAAACTCAAAAAACTACACAGCAATATTCATCGATTTTCGTGCAGCAAGAAACAGCAGTGCAAACTGCTAAAATCCGTACAGTACATGTTACACCTGTTGTACTTTTCCTCGATTTCTGTGAAAATTTTAACTGTTCAGCCTCCTCAAAAATCCGTACAATATGGCCACCCTTAAGTGTTGTACCCTGCCTCGATTTCTGTGCCAGTATTCAAGCTGTATGGCCTGCTCAATCCATACAGTATGGCCTTCTATCAATGATGTACTCTTTCCTCGAAATGTGTGCCAAAGCCTGCCTTGGAATGCATGCCCTTTAGCAGCAAAAAGCTCCTCTCTTAGTCTGCTCGACTTCTTTCTTTTTCCAGCTCTCTCTTGCTCTTACTCTCTCGAAAGAATGAACAACAATCTTAGAAGGGTGCACCCTCCTACCCTAGTCGACCTCATGGAGGAAGTTGAAGAGACATCTCATCAAACGGTTGAGATTAGATGAGATCAAGAGTGGAAATTAAATCACTTAAGTTACCCACTTTCCCTAAGTCCAAAAAGTCACCTTTTAATTTATCTCTCACAAATTAAATGACTAGGGTCCACATTAGGCACTTTCTCACCCCTTGGGTGCCTAGGTGATGAGAAACACTTGCCTAGGTACTTTTTAATTATTTTTAACACTCCCTCTTACCGAGGAAAGTGTTACTAACCACTCCAAGCTTGTCCCTGAAGAATACAAACTTGCCTTTGCCCAAAGCTTTGGTGAGTATGTCCGCAACCTGCTCATATGTAGATATGTATTGTAGCTCAATTGCTCCTCTCTGAACGTAATCCCGGATGAAGTGATATCGAATCTCAATGTGCTTAGACCTGTCGTGAAAAAATGGATTCTCAGAGAGTTTAATACAACTCTGATTGTCACAGTAAATCATAGTGGGCCTCAACTGCACACCAAATAATCCCACCAGCAACTTGCGAAGCCAAAGAGCCTCACCACTGGCCTGACTGGAAGCCATATACTCGACCTCTATAGAACTCAAAGCCACTGACTTTTGCTTCCGACTGAACCAAGACACCATTGTTGAGCCCAATCCGAAACAACATCCAGAAGTAATCTTCCTGTCACTGACACATCCTGCCCAATCTGAATCTGTATAGCCCACCAATCGAACTCCATCCCCTCTCAGATAGTCCAGACCATAATCCACTGTACCACAAAGTTACCTGAGCACATGTTTTGCTGCCACCCAATGCAATTTCCTAGGCTCCACCATGAACTGACTAAGAGTGTTGACAGCAAAACAAATATCTGGTCTGGTATTGATCAAATACATCAATGAATTGATCAACTTACCATATAAAGTGGAATCAACCAACTGTGACTTGGAAGCATGAAGCTTCTTCCAGTTAGTAATCATGGGTGTGGTCATGGGCCTACAATCCTCCATCTGGAATCTCCTCAGAATGTCACAAGCATACTTCCCCTGTCCCAGGAAGATGTGTCCAAGCTCCTGCCAAACCTCCAATCCCAAAAAATAATGCATCAGTCCAATATCAATCATCTTGAACTCTGAAGCAAGGCTCTCTTTGCAGCTAGTGATGAGTCTCGCAGCCCCTGTAATGAAAAGAACATCAACATATAGCAAGAGTATGAGAGGATCCTCTCCAACCACAATGAAGTATAGGTTGGGATCCGCCTCACTCTTCTCAAAGCCCAACTGCTGCAAGTAGGCATCAATCCTAGAATACCAAGCTCTGGGAGCTTGTTTCAGCCCATACAATGGCTTCTTCAGTCTACACACATGAGACTCTCTCCCATGCACCTCAAAGCCCAATGGCTGCTCAATGTACACCTCCTCCTGTATGAGACCATTCAAAAATGCGGTCTTCACATTCATCTGATGGATCTTCCAACCATCTCTTTTGCAATAGAGATCACTGACCTAATCAAGGTATATCTAGAAACTGGAGCGAAGGTCTCATCATAGTCAACTCCCTCAACCTGTGAGAACACCCTGTTAATGATTACAGTTGCGTGAGACATCCTCCAGGACACAGACTGATTGAGTCGACCTAAGAGAGAGCCCATGAGTTGGGTGTGTGGTTCCTATCTGAGACAGAACTGGAACATAGTGATGGCCTCCTCCTTACAGAGAGTTGAGAAGAACTCCAGATGATTCTCCTGTGTAACGCAGTGAGAAAAGAGATCTGTTAAGTTGGACGTGCCTGTGGCTGAGCACAAGGTGAACGTGTGAATTCCCATGAGTTGGGTGCATCGTTATGAGACAGAGATGAAGACGATGTATTAGCCTCCTCTAAGCAGAGAGTTGAGATGATGAACTCCAGATGACTCTCTTATGTAATGCAGTGGGAAAGAAGATCTCTTGAGTGGACGTGCATGTGGATGAGCACAGGTGAACGTGATCCTAGTGGTTGAGCACTAGTGAGTGTGGTTCTCCTGTGGGACACAGTGAGATAGAGATATGGACATCCCTATGGATGTGCCCTTAGTGGTTGAGCACAAGTGGGTGTATGAGATCCCTTGCTATATTGTTCAAGAGTCAGACCTACCTATAACCCTAATTGTAATGTAAAGGGTACAGGTCGGCCCCACCTTAATGTAATTGATAATTAATGTAAAAGGTAATTAATCTGGTTATTATTAATTATATTATGAGTTAGAGAGGTCGGCCATGTTGTGCCAATAGACACTTTTGTTGACAAATCAAGTCTAATATAAGTAAAGGTAAATTCCCCATTGAGGAATCATATCTTTTGTGTGAGTTTGGAAATTCCAACAAGTGCATCTTCTTGGCAAAAGTGTGCACCTCTCTTGGGCGCTAGTCTTCTAGAGATTGCAAGCACCCTCTTGTGTGCTAGTCTTTCTTGGTGGTGAAGGTCTTTCTCTTGAAGAATATAGCAAAGGATTGGATGGGTTTTCTTCCCTTGTTGAGAAGGGTTTCCCAAGATACTTCTTGTGTACTTGTGCATGGTGTTTCTTCTTGTGATCTTGGTTGCTGCAACAAAATTGTTTATGGTTTAAGTTAAATATTAAAATGGAATGAACTTCATGCGTAAACCTTTCTTATTGAAAAATCAACATGGTATCAGAGCATAGGTCCTGAAGAACCCCTGCACAAGCAATTAAAAGCTAAGTCGTCCTCCTTCTGTAGTTCCGTATGACCTCTAGGGTTTCTACAAAAATCTGTATGGCCCTCACTTAATTGGCCTTTTCAGCACCTTACAAGTGGACATTGGAGCTAAAACCTGGATCAAGTTGTACGGCCTTCCTCAGCGCATCTCCAGAGATCTTCAAAGGGAATTTCTGAGGATTTTGAGTTTTTGGCCCTAGGGTTTCTAGGGTGTCGAAATTTTCTGCAAAATCTTGATCTTAGGGTTTCTGCAACTTCTTGGAAGTTGAAGAAACGTTTCAACTCAACAAGCATTCTTGTGACACTCTCAAAGTTGATTGTTGGCAATCATAAGCCCAACAAAACCATTAGGTTTTCTAAGTCCAGTTGGCGAGAGTTTGAGAAGAAATCCGAAAAAATGAAGAACATAACTTTAGTAGAAGATAGGCTTGATGGAACAAGCAACTTCAGCTACTGGAAGTCAAGGCTTCAGCTCACCCTTGAAGAAGATGACCTTTTGGATGTGGTAACAAGAACTTTACCAGATACAGCTACCGATGAAGAGAAGAATATAAGAAAGGAAGAAGATGTCAAAGCAAGAAAAATAATCATCTACTCAGTAAGAGATCATCTCTTACCTTGTATTGCTAACCTAAAGACAACTTATGAAATGTATGAAGCATTAAAAGATATGTTTGAAAGTGACAACACCCTCAGAGCTCTTACCTTAAAGGGCCAACTTCAAAGTACCAAGATGACAAAGCGTGATACAGTTGCTACCTTCTTTATGAAGATATCTAAGATCAAAGAACAACTAGGTGCCATTGGAGAAATCATGTCTGGCAGAGAACTTGTCCTATCTACTCTCAACAATCTTCCAAAACACTAAGAACCTTTTCTTCAAAGCATCAGTGGAAGAGAAAAGTTACCAACTTTTGATCGTCTGTGGACAAACTGTACTCAAGAAGAACTTAGACTTAGAAATAGAGGAGTGGAAGACATCCCTGATGACAACCACGCTCTTGCACTTCATACAAAGAAAGGAGGAAGATTCAAAAGAAACTTCAGACAAACATTCAGAGATGAGAGGTCTCCATCAGCCCAGGTCACAATCACAGAAGAGATGTTTCAGAAATACAATGCTTCAGATATGACAAATATGGGCACTATGCAAGAAATTGTCCAACTAGGAAGAAAGGAAGACAATATGCCTCCACCGCTGACATTGATCCAGACCCACCCCAAAAGAATGAAGATAAGAGAGAGGAGAAGTACTTCCTCTATAGAACAATCATAGAGTTGAGCATGACAACAGATCCAGGTAAATTAATTGATCATTAATTTTATAGTTGATTGCTTTCTTAATAAGTGAAGGGTATTATCTCTAGTATGGGAGCCCTCGTGACTTGGACCATTATCCCTGGTACGGGAGTCCAAACCTTATTGATCGATTATTATGCTGGTCAAAGAAGACATAAAAAGTCTAGCAAACAAATAAAAGAAGACTTTCATCCTTCTGACTTCAGAGAGAGCTACTTGACTCAAGAGAGTCAAAACAAAATAAAAGGAAGGAAGAGACAATACCTTCTCCCCCTTCAGCAGTTCAAAGGGAGACAGACAATATTCCAGCCAATTCAGTTGCTCCAGTTGATATGCCAAGAGATATTGTAGTAGCGCATAAAAGGCCAGTCTAGAGTCAACAAAACTCTGCAGGAGTCAAAGGAACATACAAATCCCTCAAGGGACGTCTTGAGAAAGCAAAAGAGATTTTTCAAGCTATCCTTCAGCCATGAGCCACTTCATTGATTCTGAGACTCCCTACCATAAAGAAGCTATGGGTGAACAAGTATGGCAAGATGCCATAGTAGAAGAATACCAGTATATCTTAAAAAATAAAAAAATGATGTATGAGATATTGTTCAGAGACCAAAAGGGAAGTCTGTGATGACTTCCAAGAGGATCTATAAGATCAAACATGTAACCTATGGAAGTGACAAGAAATACAAAGAGAGATCTACAGCCAGAGGATTATCACAAGCAGAGGGTGTGAACTATGATGAGACATATTGATTCAGTAGACCGATGCACCTTCACCTGTACTACCATCCATGAGTTGGAAACTACATCAGATAGATGGATTCTTGATGAGTTTGGGTTTCAGCAAAAGTGTTGCTAAACCAAAACTATATTACTACATTTGTGACGAAAGCCTGATTTTGATGACTTATTCAGGAAGCCATGTCGTTGGATACAAGTAAGCATTGAGTTCTGATTTTGAGATGAAGGATCAAAGTATGATACACTACTTCTTGAGACAAGAAGTATGACAGAGGACCGATGAGACTTTTCCTGAGTCAAGCAAAATGTTGAAATAATGTAATTGCAAATAGTATTCTTATTATTATTTGATATATTAGTTATAGGATTAATCCCCATTGTGGATTAATCATGTCGGTAATTGTATTAGGACCAAATCCCCTTTTGCGGATTGGTCAACAGACAATTATAATAGGCAGAATAAGAAGTCGGCCCCAGCAATTAATAAGAAGACCCAGAAATCATAGTTTTAAAAACCGCCAAACCGAAACCGAAACCGGTCGGTTTGACCGGTTAGATGACGGACCGGGTCGAACCGGTAGAAAAACCGAATCGGCCGACCA
>SNQJ01S0010939.1:175443-193162 GCA_010110895.2 Picea sitchensis
CGGCATAGTCTGAAGCATTTGTCTCGATCTCAAAGGGTTGTTGCAGGTATGGTAGTGAAAGTACTGGGGCTTAGCACAAGCATTGCTTCAAATCATCGAACGCTTGTTGTTGGGACCGGCCCCATGCAAATTTCTCCTTACCACCACACCTGGTTATTTGGCTGAGGGCCCATGCAATATGGGAGAATCCTAANGTGGTTGGGGTTGGCCAGTCACGGATGACTTGGATCTTGGCTGGATCCACATGTATGCCATGCTGCTCAATGATGTAGCCTAGGTAATGGACCATGTCCATGCCGAAGGAGCATTTTTACAAGTTGGTGTATAGCTTGTGCTGCCGCAGGGTGTGCAGAACCTACTCAATATGCTGCAAGTGTTCGACCCAAGTCTTGTTGTAAATGAGAATGTCATCCAGATACACCACTACAAAAGTATTGGTGAATGGTCCCAGGATATCGTCCATTGTCCTCATGAAAGTGGTTGGAGCATTTGTCAAACCAAAGGGCATGACCAACCATTCAAAAAGGCCTTCCTTTGACTTGAAGGCGGTCTTCCATACATCTGTATGTTTTATCGGGACCTGGTGGTAGCCAGACTTCATATCAATCTTATTGAAGTATTTGGCCCCTGTGAGTTGATCAAGGAGGTCATCGATTCGGGGAATCGGGTACCGGTTTTTTACTGTGATTTTATTCAGAGCCCGGTAATCAATGCAGAGTCGTCAGGTTCCATCTTTCTTCTATACCAGCATGATTGGGCTCCCGCAAGGTGATGAGTTGGGACAGATGTGCCCCTTGTGGAGTAGTTCTTGGATATGTCGCTTGATCTGCTCATTCTCTAACAAAGAGCGGTGATAAACTGGCCCGTTGGGCAGCGATGCGTCGGGGGTCAGATCGATGGGGTGCTTGACCTGACAGTGCAGAGGTACCCCAGGAGGTGAGGATAAGATATTCGAGTATTCTTCCACCACCTTATCTACTTGCTTCTACTGTGTGGAGAGGTTGGTCTCAGAGACCCTGGATGTGGCTGTGATCTTTCGCTTATTCTGAGAGCGAATCACGAAGAAGACAAACTTCCCCATCTAAGAGATGACCTTCCTGCATTTCTTAGCATAGATCAAGTAAATAACACTAGGTGGGATTGCCTCGGGGATCCTGTACAATTTCCTATTCAAAGTAATAATAACACTACGAGGCCTAGACTCATACACAACATGATGTTTCCATAAATAAGGTTGGCCCAAAAGAACATCACAAACTTTGAGAGGAGCAACATCACACAATACCTCATCTTTGAAGGGCTTAATGTCGTACGACAATCGACATTGTTGGCTGACGCGGAGATCACTTCCTTGGCGGAGCCATCCAATGGTGTAGGGTTGTGCGTGTGGCGTTGTCGACAAGGCCAGCCGCTTGATGACCTCTGCTAAGATGAGGTTCTTCTGGCTACCGCTATCAACGATGAAGTGCAACGGGGTGCCTTTTACCCACATATGTGAATGGAAGAGACACTCTCCTTCTTCTGGCTCGCCTGGTTCATCAAGCTGGAGCTTGGTGGTAGCAACGGTGACACTGGGTTCCACATCAATGATTTATCTTCCCTTTTCTGGTTTTGGCTCAGAGTTAGAACCCGAATCTGATTCAAAGGCTTTCACTTCGGCCACCAGCGACTGCTTTGAGCGGCAGTCAACAGTGTTATGCCAAGGGCTCTTATGGAAGTCGCACCACTTCCTGGTATCTTTCTTTGTCTTTCTGGTGTCCTTCTTTGCTTGCGGCTTATACTAGTTGTCCTAATACTGTCCATCTTTGCTTTGTCCTTTGTTCTATGGGTTGGGGCCGCCCTTTCCTAGCTTTTGTTGTGAGGGGTTCCCAGGCCCAAATTGCCACGTCTTTTGTTTGAGCTTCTACTCGATTTTGACGACATATCGGTAGGTCGCGCCCAAGGATAAGATGTCCATAAATTCCATTTCGGTCTGGATGTATCTATGCAGAGCATTGTGATACTTGAGCACCAAATGTCGCTCTGAATCTTTGATACCCATCTTAGTGCGCAAGGTATGGAAGATATTTGTGAAATATGGCACTATTTGGTCTCTTTCTTGCTACAGTGTGGTCCATTTGGTTTACAAATCGTCATAACTTCCGACAGGGTAGTATTGTTCCTTAATAGCATCCCTGAAGGATTCTCAAGTGGTCGTGACTGTAAATAATGAGGGTTCCTCTGTTTCCTTTTGTTCACAGAAACTTTCCCACCAATCTTTGATAAGGGGAACGACTTTGAGGAGCGCAAAAGTAATATTTTCTCTATTCGAAAAGTTATGGACATAAAAATACCTTTCTAGTAGATTCAACCACTTGTCTATAGCATCTACGTCTATATGAATTTCAAATATAGGAATATTGAAGTTTATTTGTACCTTGAAGGGGGCGGCGCCTCCGCTCGAAGAAGATGCGTCGCCTATTGGTAGTCGCCAAAGGATTTGCGCGAAACTATCCATCATATTGTTCACTTGTTGCGTGAGGGCTTCCTCAATCAACAATTTGAAAGGATCTCATGTCCCGTCATCTTTATTTTCTCCTGCTATGAGAGGTCGCTTGGGCGTGCGAGAGCTTTTGTCCTCAAGAGAAACAAGCTCAAGAACCAACTCTTTGTACTCCGACCTCGTTGGGGACATGCATTAAGAGGACAAGGAGCAGACTGCTATGATACCACTGATACAGATTTTATGAGCAGAATGAAATGACTACAGATTATTAACAGGTGCTTAACACAAAATAATAGAGATACAATAAAATTGGTTTTCTATTCAATAAGGAAATAAGTTGAGACTGTAACATGCAACGGAAACAAGCTTGTTGGAATGGTGGCGACTTATGTTTGAGAACAAATGTGACGGTTGCACTCATTCGCAAGAAGATGGTTACAATGAGGCTATGAAGGCCTTTTTACAATAAACAGGAATGTCAAAGACCCTAGACATCCAAAAACCTAACCCTAAGAGATGAAGTGCCAAAAGTCGTGTGGGCCTCGTTTGGGTAAATTTGTACATCAACTTCCTAGGGTCGTAACTTTTGCATACGATCTTTGTTTTAGGCGTATGATAGCCCGTTGGAAAGGTATCGTCGAGGAGATTCATTTTGAGGGAAATATCAAAAGAACTTTTATCTTTCTCCCCCTTTTCCCAAAAAACATTAGGGCCTCAAAACGACTCCGGAAGTGAAAAACTGCTAAAAATAATAAATTACCAAAATTGTCAAAAAATTGTTTTGAGCCAGTTGGAAAAGGTGGGTGGCCACCGATATCCACTTGGATCACTGGTAAGGAGAGGTCGTCGAGGAACTGTGTAGCAGAGAAGGGACTCCCTTGTGTGAAGAAAATCCAGTTGGGAAGGTACTTGATAAACTTGTGGATGTCCCGAGCTCAGTGGGAAGAGGGAAACTTATGTTGTTGCAAGTGGAGAGAAGGATAGTAATCTTCATGATCCATTCTTTGACTTGGCAGTCAACTGAGATAGTCCCTTGGTGGTATCATGTCCTGGCACAGGGGTGGCATGATGTCGAAGTAACACAACAGTAGAGCCTATGATTTGGTGGAAAGGCATTTCCCCTCAGTCAATTGGATGAGTTGGAAACATTATTGAACGAATAAGTGTTTTCACCTGTAATGTTTATTAAATGTTTGATAATGGTCATATATTGCATTATGTTCATTATGTTGGTTTAAATGTGATGAATGAATGTTAAAACGTCGAGTTAAATGGAGCGATATTATCTCCCTTGATTGTTAAATGCAATATCTGTGACAAATGTATGAGGATGGCCAGTGCAAGCCAATAATCATGTATTTTCTCCTGTTTTTGAAATGGAACGTTTGCAAGATATAAAAATATTCATTGGGTACCCGAGTAAAGTGTTTCTTGTTTTCTATGGAAGTGGTATAATAGTTTGAAGGAGTTGAGTTAAACCCTTGTAGGAAAGACTGTGGGATGGTTATGTCCTTGAATAATCTCTTAAATCTGTTGAAAACCTTTATTTCAACCCAGAGGAATGACAGCCATTGATTCGACAGAAGGAGCGGATCTCGACCATTCATCGAAGATCCTGGCGTCGGGAGAAAGTTTGTTGGAAGCTGAGACCTTCGGAAAGACCTTGAATGTGAAGTCTTGCTGAAATCTCGATGGGAGCATTCCGAGAGAAGGTGATTCAATGATCTATCGGAGGTTAAGCTGATGTGATATGGACCGTTGTTGTCCCAAGCGTTAAGTTGATAAGTCTATCAGGAGAAAGGAGATCGAGAAGATTTGAAAAAGGGTGTAAGAGTAGTTTTTGATGGGAAACACCCGATGTCTAGAGCCTGAGGATGAGGAGAACCATAGATCTATCGGTGTGGATGACGATGGGTCTAAAGTCATCGGATCTAGAACGATCCATCCCGAAGAAAGATTCTCGTCAATGTGGTGTGTTGGTTAAATACTATGCAGTTGTGAGTTTCGAGTGGTCCCTAATCATTAGATGTGAGGATCTGAGGACTGTCAAATTCGTTGGAGAATTCACATCGAAGAGGTTTGATCAGGAAGTCTCGCGATCACTTTGAGTGGGTGCATATCGATGGTGAAAGGTCCCGAGTGGACAAGCGTCGTCGATCCATGGGTAAGACGATCTGATATAATCATAGTCATAGATTTGTTGTAGACCCCACTTGTCAATGTGTTGAATGGAGGATGGGAGAGGCATTAATCGTCATGTAGTTTGAGGTGTCGATTTGATCGGGGCCATTTGTTCCATAGTACCGAAGACCGTTGGATCTATCGGGAGTATGACTGTCATGAAGGTTTCATCAAGAATGAAGAGTGGGTTGTTGAGCATGTTCTCCCGATGGGGAAGGAACTTAATTCACCGTTGACTGTTGATCTAGTCACGTTGGGTCAATCACAACCATCCAATCGGGAAAATTCATCCCTGGTCTGTGCAGCAACATTCCACCATGGAATTATTAAGTGATGTATGGTGACAAGTCTGTGGATTTGTCATGGGAGTATGTTGAGAAAAAGAAGTCCTCGTGTGTGTCACGATGGACAGAGGTCGTGTAAGGGTGGAAAACCCGATATATGAGTTAATGGAAGTGGAAATTCTACATCCCACTAGCCTAAGAAGGTTTAGGGGGTCAGGTGTGTTACATTTTACTTAATGGTACGACTCCCATAACAAGTTAATAACACTATGTTTTTTAAGTGTTACATTTCTTATTGGTATTTTCTGTGTTGGCACAATTCACGCCATTCCTTCTATCTCAGTATAATTTAACATTGGGACAACTCACCCACACCAATTTATTAGTCCCTACAAATAGGTTTTATAATTGCACCATGCTCCCATGTGCATGCCTTTGTCTTTGTGACTATGCTTGAATCCTATTGACTACTCTCTTTTTTTAACCATAACTAGAAGATTTATATTAAGTAAAAGTTGTAGCCAGGCTCGCAACAAGTGTACATCATAAATTGTTTCTAAACTGTAAGTTCACAAACAAAAACAGACAATGTTCCAACATATAGTTGTAGCCCATATACAACTTCATATGCAACATAGTCCAAAAATACCCAGTAATGTAACTTCTACAGAAAAAGGCCTATAATCATCATTATTTTATAAAACATATCTATTTAGTAGAAGGCATGTCAACTGGCAGCTTTGTCCGCTAGTTCCTTAGTTGGATCCAACACCCACTTGATTGGTTCCACATTCTCTGGAAGTTGATGGATTGTGTAATCTTCCATGGGCTTCTAGAAGTTAGAATTATCAAATTGCAATTTATTATAATTTCCAAATTTCTCACCTTTGGGCAAGTTAACTACCATATGAGCGAAGCTCACTTTGATCTGCGACCACTATGTTGAGTTGGTGCTTATGTTGCATTAATGTGCCCATTATGACTTCAATTTAAGTAGATACACTATTGTCTTGATCCTTGATTTTCTCTAAAATTGTATGAATCGAGCTATGGTTTCCTTCAATTGCATCCTTGTGTCACCTTAGTGCCCTCCTGATCTCCTAAATCTCCCTATAGTCCATCTGAAAAATACAAAATCCCAGGTCGCAAAGTAGAGGATGGGAGTCAAGAAGTTATAAATTGTTGAATTGAGAACTAAAGATAAACATAGAAAATACAAGTAGCAGGGCCGATACAAATAAAAGACAGAATAGACTCATTTGAGGCACGTTATGCAAGAAAAACTAAAAAGAACCACCCAAAATAGAGAAAATGCCTAAACCTTAAACCAATTACTTCAAATGTTTCTATCTCGGAGATAGAGATGAACAACGAGTTGCTCAAACTAGAAGTTACTCCAAATGATAATGAGAATTCTTCCAAGAGTATGGTCGGACTCCCTATGGGAGAAGCCAAACCAATCTCACCGAAAAATAACACTAGAGACCAACCTAGAATCCAATTCATCAAAAAATAAGGAAGACGAGTTGTCCCACTTAGTTATGGAGCATGTCATCGCACAGATTGTAGGTTGGGCAAAGCCCGACCCAATCTACAAAGGTGGGGAAACTATGGAAACACCTACCCATTATCACCTTAGATAGGTACTCCCCTCATTTTAGTGAAGGAGAAATCCTACACAAGGGGGGAATCTCAGTGACCCCAGGGGGATTGAGACGGAGGGTGGAGAGATAATGAGAGGAACCCCTTAGGTCAATGATGGAAGAAGGACGGCTTGGAAGTGAGTCTTGTGGATGGAAGATGGTTGGCAAAGACTTGAGTACCTGCACCAAAGTGTTACACCTGCCCGAGACAAGACAAATAATAGTGATACAAGCCTTAAGATCAATGGGACAAGCAAGTGAAGCTTGTTGTCCTAAATTACAACAGTAAACAAAGGTATATATTAGCAATGAAATCAATTATTTACCCCATAAATAACCATCAAAAGCATCAAATATTTATTGAGTAATGAAGCATTAAACAAGTAGATAGATTATCAATACTTTGGCACAAGCTTTCATCGTCAATTAGAGTTGTTAAGTGATGTTTTCATAAGTCAATTAGGGCTTATAAGTGATGTTTTCAGAAGTCTATTAGAGCAGCCTTATGGTTGTAGCAAACAATTTCTACAACAACAATATTGAACTAACAAAAATCACAAGTAAACCACCCAAGTGATGCATAATGATTAGTAGATAATTATGGCAGCTTTCTAGTAAATTCTAATGGTTGAAAAGTGAGTAAAAGAAAGAGTTTTAAATGAGTTTGATGCAACCCTAATGGTTGTAGCATAAAGTTATAACAACAATAAGATGTACTTGGCTAAGCTAGACGCCCCCGTGGCTCAAGCAAGCCTAAAGCATGTAAATTTGATTCCACTTTAGACAATTGAAATATCTCAGCAAAACATGTTATCCAATGCAACTATTTTGTTTCTCCAATGAAAATCTCATACTAGTGTTTTGAGTCTATTGGGTAAATGGAGTCTTGGTTATAACAGTTAGATCCACAATATCTCTAGGGGTGTAAGCCCCTTTAATCCCTAGAGCATGCAAAACCAACAAAGTCAAGTCTAGGAGGGTGTAAGCCATTTTACTCCTCCTAGCAACCTTGTAAAAATGACTTATCAAATTGCAAATAAAATGGACCTTGGTGGAGGGTGTCTGCCCTTATACTCCTCTAAGGATTTTAGACAAGTGTAGAATGAAACAAGAAGAAAATACCAATAAAGTACATAATTTTCCTTGCCAATTTCATAAGATAGCAAGACCAAACCCTAGTTTACCAAGATAATTCCATCAACATGCAATAGAACAAGCCTCCAAGAGATGTGCACCACCTTAGATCCACAATATACCATAACAAGCATCCAAAAATGTTGCACAACAGAGAGAGAGAGAGTCCAAAATGCCCAAGTGGGGCGCAAATTTCAGCCAAGTAGTCTTCTCTAATGAGAGAATTATGTCAAAATGAAATGAATTTGATCCTTATTTATACAAAACCTCTAAAAATTGTTTGTCCACATTTAATTAAGGTAAACCACAAAATAAGGGGGCCATCCTCCTTAATTTTGCCCCTTTACAAATTTAATTTGATTTTACACGTAAAGAAACCCTAAAACGTGACGTCAATCCCTAAGGGGGTGACGTCTTGGTACCTTTGGCAAGTCGTTGAGAAATAGGAGGAAGTTGTTGAGCTTCCAAAGGATTTCCCTTCATGCACTAGGGTCTTCTCATTGTGCAAGGGGTCTTCCTCATCTGAAGGTGCCAAGTGTCCATCAAATCATCACCACCCCCACAAATCCTAGCCCTGGTCAAGACACCAAGCCCAAGAAGTATTGTGTAAGGCTTCCAAAGGCAAGTCGTTGGGCTAGATAAGGCTAGGTGTCGATTCCAAGGTCTTCTCTCTTGCCTCCAAAGGCAATGTCCAACCTCCGTCTTGCCCCCAAATTCTGGGTCATGGCATCCAACTTGTGGGCTTCTTGCCCCAATGAAGGCCCAAGTTGGGCTTGTTCCTTCAAAACATGCATCATACAAGGTCCTGCAAAGACATATGAGTGTGCCCTCCAAGGGTCTCAAGTCAAATGTATCATGGCAAGTAAAATCACGTTTAATACAAGAGCCACCTAAACATGTGCATTAAAACTACTTCATCAAATTAAACAAGTGCTCAAAGACCTTATGCAATGTGCCAAGTTTAGGTATGGGAGGGTTGTCAAGGTGACCTATTGGGTGAGTCATTCCTTAAGTCAAGGAGTGTTTCTTGGGTGGACCCCTCTCTAAGTCATGTGGAGAAAATGAAATGGATGGGGGTAAGACTTTTGGGCATGGGGTTCATGACATACAAGGGTTCGTATCATCTCATTTATGGGTGCCTTTGTAGAGGATGTGTTACACCTTCGTTTTCAATGAATCATTTTTCCAAGCCCATTTAGTTGCCATTAATTAATTGAAGTCCACAACAATTGGGTACTCCAAAAGGGTAATATAAGAATTGGGAGGCAATACCACGACGCCACTTGAAGGGAGAGGTACACAAAATGTCATAGTGGTAAAGCAAAGGTTGTAATGCACTTGTATAGATCCCTCAACAAGTGGGACGTCTATATAATATGAATTTGTTTCTTGCAGGTCTTTGATTTTTTTTAATGATAAATGTTTCATAGTTCTCAACACCTCTTTGGGCGAGCATCTGGAAGGTTATAATTTTGTCTTTTATATTTTCCAATGACGTTCCCTCAAGGCCTTCAACCCCTTCTTCCCATGAAATAAGGTACAATCCCTTCTTGGGTCAGTACACCCGAACGTCCCAAAGGTAAGGAGGTGAAAAGGATGAACTGTGAAAAATGATAAGTATGATCGAGAATGGCCTAATGAGTCATCAAGGGGACCTCCCAGTAGCAAACCCATCCCCAAGGGTGATCACTTACTAGGGCACAATGTCAACCACCAAGGTGAAACATGGCAAAGAGCATAATTTCCAAGTAGACATTCCATAATAAAAAGCAACTTTAATTGCAACATACTCAAATGCCTCGAGTATTAAAGTGACACTTACCATAATACCTAACTTGTACCTCATGGAGCAAGACCCATTGTCTTATGAAGCAAGCTGATGTGGTGAATGTCATCATGATGAACCGATGTTGTGTGGTGGTGAAGTGAGTATCTGTCTGTGCATGTGAATGTTGTCAGTCATGTGTCTCTCGATACTCCATGTCTACAACCCGAGGGCCTCGAGACATAATCTCCTTAGTTATACCTAGAAATTGGGGATAACATAGCCAAGAAGGACCACCAAAGGCACAAGATAGATGCCCAAACTAACAACCACCAGATAGAACCATGATATGACCTTTTGAAGCCATAACCCAAACAAACCATACCATTATGCCATAATCCCACAACACTTATGTCGATTACCAACCACTTCTCCATAAAGATGTGAGGGAATGAGGTGTAGCATGTGACAAGAGGGGAGCAATTGCTTCACATTATCCTTCCTCCCGTGTAAACTATGAACTTTTCGATGAACCATGTGCCCTCTTAAATGAGTTGTACATGGATTGATCTTTATGCATTCATGGGATGGGTTGGTAATACTCCTTGTCGTTAATGACAATTTTCCCTATGTTTTTCAAGGTGGCTTGATTGGAAAAACGATCTGCTATTAGATTGTTTTCCCATGGGACATGATAAAATTTCACCTTTTCAATCAAACTTTTCCCTTGTTGAATCCTCTCTATCATTAATGCCAATCTTGAATACGTTGATATTTTTGGTGTAACTACGGAAGATATTCTTGTATATTTGTTTTAGTCAAACCTTTAAAAGGTTATTATAATTATATTGTACAAGTCGACTCAACATAAATTATTATATTATTGGTAATTTACTTATAATTGTAAAAAGCCCCATTGTGGCTAGTCGACCTTGTTTTATGGGTTAGTTAGGTCAAGAGTCATGTCTCTTCAAGAGACATTATTGTGTATAAATAGATGATAGGTTCCTCTCATATCGGCACACACTCACACACTTCTCTTGTGCATCTTTGAGCGCATAAGAAGGTCTAGAGCACAAGTCTTGGAGACTGGTTCTTTTGGTGTTTTGGTCTGGGTCTTTCTTGGAGAGCTATAGCACATCATTGCACTGGTTGAAAAATCTATATTGAGGATTTTGGTTGTTGGGTTTTCTCCCCCACGAGGGTTTCCTAGGATAATCTTTGTTTTCTATTGTATTTGTGATTGTCCATCTTTCAGTGATCATACTACAATTGTTATTGGATTAAGTAATTGTAATTGTGTAAATAGAAATTTTAAAATTCTAACTTGGTATCAGAGCAGGCTTGAATAGAATCCAATTGCAGATCTAGAAGCCTAAAAGGGAGTTTTTTTCAGTCTAGAGACAATTGTCAGACAAACCAACACCATCAAAAGGCAGGATGATTACCAGAACAAAGATCGATGAAAATCTAGATGGAGTTGATAACTTTAGGGCATGGAAGTACAGAGTAACCCTCCTTCTTGAAGAACATGAACTTGATAAGTTCATTGTAGAAGAGGTTTAAGAACCTCAGGGAGAGGAAGCTAAGGAAAAATATAAGAAGGACACGATGAGAGAAAAAAGGATTATTACAGACTCCATTAAGGACCACATTATCCATCATGTATCATCATTATCTTCTCCAAAGCAAATGATGGACACCTTAACTCGTTTGTTTGAGGGAAGCAACATAAATCGAAGAATGACTATGAGATCTCAGTTGAAGAATGTGAAGATGCAGAACTCAAAAACCATTCACTCCTACTTCTCAAGAGTGAATCAAATCAAGGAGCAGATAGAATCCATTGGTGACTNACAGACTCCATTAAGGACCACATTATCCATCATGTATCATCATTATCTTCTCCAAAGCAAATGATGGACACCTTAACTCGTTTGTTTGAGGGAAGCAACATAAATCGAAGAATGACTATGAGATCTCAGTTGAAGAATGTGAAAATGCAGAACTCAAAAACCATTCACTCCTACTTCTCAAGAGTGAATCAAATCAAGGAGCAGATAGAATTCATTGGTGACTCAGTAGAATGAGAAGAGATGGTGATGACTACCTTGAATGGCCTCCCAAGGTCATGGGATGCATTCATCCAAGGAATTTGTTCAAGAAAGAAGCTTCCCAAGTTTAGTAGACCTTGGGAAGATTGTAACAAGGAAGAAGTTAGGACAGTTGCAAGAGAAGAAAAGATGGCAGATGAAGATCAAGCCCTAGCCGCCCACACTAGGAAAGGAAAGAACAAGAAGGAGCATTATTTACCTAAGAAGTTTAAGATGGGTCAAAGAGACAACTCAAGGATCAAATGTTATTGTTGTCAGGAATTGGGACACTTTGTTAGGGATTGCCCCCTCATTATGGAAATTAAGAATAAGAAAGGAAATTAAGAATTAGGGATTGCTATTGTATTCGACACCATTGTATTATGCTTTGGTGAACATAGCTTGTTGAGGTTCAATGGTTGAAAACCCAACGTCTCAAGCACCGAAATACTAAAAAGAAGAAACATAATAGAAATATAACTATTGCAAATCCAAAGATGGGTGTCTGTGTGGTGTTTATTAGAGCTCTTGCAAATATGAAGGTGATTCTAACTAGTAAACTATGAAGCTTGCTTCTGTCCATTTTCTTTGCATAGGAAGATGATTTCCTTGTTGCAGGAATATGATACAAATTTCAATTGCTTCGAGCCAACAACTATTTTGTACTTAAAACATCAACTTTGAAATACCCACATTTGTTGGGTATGTGTTATATTCTTTGCACGGGTAGTAGTGTCTACATTACGTCGGTCGCGTAGGGTGGCGCAGGGGCAATGCCCCCTGAGAATTTTTTTGTCTCAGGAAACATGTCACATTTTGGCTTTGTTTTTCGTGTTGCCTTGATTTTCGCGTCCTTTGTTGGGCGGTTTTTCGGCACATGGTTTTTGCCGATGGTTATTTGTTTTCGGTTAAGGAATTATGGTTGTTAACTAATACAGATCATTGGGTTAGGGTTTTGGATGTTGATGGCTCCTATATGTATATTGTATTGTAAACAATGTAGCACTATGAATGAATATAGAATATGTTGGTTTTCCCGATTTGGGTTTCCAAGGGAAAAATCTCTGTGTAATGTTTGTATTTGCCATTGTATCTTTTCAGTTCTTTTACTGAAAATATGTTTGCAGTAAATATTGTAAAAGGTTAAAATCTACATTTGGTATCAGAGCTTTGTTGGCTTTAGGGGGATGCCTTTGTGGTCAAGGGTTTGGCTCGGGACTGTGATAAGCCTTGTTACAGTGGGAGATATGTGGTATTGATTTTTCAGGTGAAAATAAATGGCGAACAATTCGAAAATGGAGATTGAGAAGTTTAATGGGCAAAGTTTTGAGCGATGGAAGCTCGAGATGGAAGATCTATTGGTGGACAGAGATCAGTGGATCACGATGGATCCAGGTACTGCACCTACAAGAACTTCAGTAGATGACTAGAAAAAGTTGGATCGGAAGGTGAAGAGCACAATCCGACTGTGTCTCTCAGATTCAGTATTACTGACTGTGTCAGAGGAAGCTACAACCAAGGATTTATGGGATAAGTTGGGGAAGTTGTATTAGTTTAAGTCCATAGTAAATAAATTATTCCTGAGAAAGAAGTTGTAAAATCCGAGGATGAGAGATGGAGACTCGGTGGTAGAGCATTTGAACGCTCTTAATATTGTGGCAAGTCAGTTAGTATATGTTGAGATTAAAATTTCAGATGAAGATAAGTGAATCAGTTTACTGTGTTCTTTACCAGACTCATAGGATAGTCTGGTTGTGGCCACAGGTAGTAATATAACTGCCTTGATGTTTTATGAAGAGGTATCATCCTTGTTGTCAGAGGAGATGAGACGAAAGAACATGGGAGGACAGAACACAAACACATTATTTGCAAGAGGACGCTCCCAGGAAAGAAATAGATCTAAGTTCTCAAGTGGGAGATCTAAGTATAAGGGTAGATCTAAATCTCCCGAAAAGTTTGTAAATGTATGTTGGAGATGTGGAAAAGAAGGGCACTACAAGAAGCAATGTACATCCAAAGTTGAGAAAAAGAAGGGTTATGAAGAATCTCCTTCTACAGAAGAAAAGACCTCCAAGGAAGAAGGAGGGGATGTGTACTTGGCTTCTTCAAGCACACATGTAGATCATGAGGCATGGTTGGTTGACTTAGGTGCATCCTTTCATATGACTTTCCACAGCGAGTGGTTATGTGAATATGAAAGGTACGATGGAGGTAATGTTTTCTTAGTTAATGATTTGACAGCTAGAATCATAGGATGAGGAAAAGTCAAGTTGAGGCTCATAGATGGAAGGATTGGAACACTGCCTGATGTTCTACACATCCCAGGTTTGGCCAGAAATTTGATTTTTGTAAGCAAAATGGACGATGCAGGGGTAAAAACAATATTTGAAAAGGAAACCTGCAGGATGGTTCTAAGAGCAATGGTGTTGCTGAAGCGAGTTTGGTTTGGAACTCTGTATAAGCTGCAAGGAAGCATTATTAGTCTATGGAGAAAAAGGTTATGCTATGGCATCAAAGACTGGGGCATATCGAAGAGAAGGGTCTTCGACTACTACACGGTAAAGGCATGGTTGAAGGTATGTCTAACTGCTCTCTGGATTTTGATTTATGTGAACATTGTGTATATGGGAAGCATAATCAGGTAAGATTCCCCTCTGGTGCAACGAGGGTAGAAGGAATTTTACAGCTAGTTCAGAGTGATGTTTTTGGACCTGTGTCAGTCCCATCATTGGGAAAATCTGTGTACTATGTCTCATTTATAGATGACTTCTCGAGGAATAGTTGGATATATTTCCTCATGAAGAAATATGAAGTCTTTGAAAGGTTTAAAGAGTTTAAGGCTCTTATTGATAATCAAACAGAGAAAAGAATTAAGGTCCTGAGGATAGATAATGGCGAAGATTTCTACGGGAATGAATTTGAAGAATTCTGTAAGAAGTGTGGTATAGTAAGGCAGGATACTACTCCATATACACCTCAGCAGAATGGATTTGCAGAAAGGATGAACAAGACATTGATGGAAAAAGCAAGGTGCATGCTCAGTGGTGTCGGGTTAGGGCAATAATTATGGGCAGAGGCAGTGGGTACTGCATGTTACCTGGTCAAGAGATCATCCTCATCAAAGTTGGATGACAAGACTCCACAAGAGGTATGGACTGGTGAGAAACCTTCTCTCACACATCTCAAGGTATTTGGTTGTGATGCATATGTTCATGTTCCAAAGGAAAACATGAGTAAGCTAGATAAGAAGTCTGTAAAGTGTATCTTTATTGGATATAAAGATGGTCTCGAAGGTTATAAGCTTTGGAACCCATAAACGAAGAAGGTAGTGTATAGACGAGATGTGATATTTAGTGAAATGAAGGATGTTGTTAGACAGGAAGTCCTACCAAGTAAGGAAGAATCAGAGAAAATAGAGTCTGATTTAAAGGATGATGAATCAAACTCTACAGAAGAACATGAATCAGAAGAAGAAGATCCTTTTGCACACTCTGGTAATAGAGGCAACTCTCTTGCTTGGGTGCTTTTAAACAGAAGTTGCTAGATCATATATAACAATCTCTTCCCCCTGCATTCTTGTGCTTTCACATAGATATGACTCATCCACTCCATGAGTCAGACCTCATCTTATGATATCCTTTTTCCTTCTCTTGCAACAAGCTTTGTATCCTTTACTATATTTCTACTTTCAAGGTTATGGAGTTCTCCTTAACTCCCTATGTATGCTTATGATACTCCTCACATGTTGGCTTCATGCTTTATGTGAGAACTTCTATTGATTTTACTTTTTAAGCCCTTTGGACTATGTAACAACTGAAGACTAATATTCCTCTGCTCTTCCTCAATCCTTTGTCAACCTTGCATCACCTACTCTGCAGCCCTGTACTTCCCTTTGCAGCTCTTTGATGCTTCAACCAACTATACAAGCTTGACCTACTTCCCTGTCCAATAGACCCTGGGATTACTCTAGAACATACTCACACAATCCTCATTTGTGGAATTATTATCCTCTTGCTAGCAATCCCTTCACACAACACTCTTGGTTGGAGTGTTCCTTTGCTTATTATCAATGCCATGCTATAAGCTCAACCACCTTTTCCCATTATTAGGTTGTTCCACTCAAAGTGTGCCTCTATACTTATGCACATGCACTAGCATGAGTTTCAATACTCTTCCTTACCCAACAATCACCCCTGGCACCTAGCTCTATTCATCTCAGAATGTTTCTCCAAATTTTGACATTATTTGGAAAAATCTTCACATTGAATAGTTACATGGTTCATGGAATCAAATTCCACTTTTTCCTGCAAACTTATGGAGTCACCCAATGCTCCCATAGAGAACTTAGACCTTTTGTTATGTTTTTCTTTGGATTACCTTTCCAATGACCATACTCATGCTTCAATATGATTTTTGAGCTAAAAGTTACGGCTTCCTGAAATTTCCATTCTACTCAATGGTGTCTTTCAAGTCCACCAGTCACCTTCCTTTTGATTACTTGAGGATCCTTCATCCCAAAACTAAATGTTGATCAGATATTCAGATTCTCCTATCCAATAGCTTTCCACTGACTACTTTCTTGCTCAATTATGAGCATTGTGAATAAAGTTATCGTCAATTAAATATTGTCAATTACCCCTTTTTTGCACATTTCTCCCTAGTGCAAATAATCTCAAACACCAACTTTTGCCACTTACAAAGGTAAATCTATAGGGAACCAAGGAAAATTTCCTACTTGACATATATAATCTTGCGAAAACTAAATTTATAACAACTCTTAGATTGTCAAACCGATGGTCCAGTCATAAACTACAACAATCTAGAAATGAGAACTTTGACCCTTTGCACTTTCTCATGGCTTAGCAATTTTAGCCATGTTCATGCATCCCTACACCAACTCCTTTGGGATTTTGACAGAAGCTCAATTGGGTTTCTCCATGACTACCTTCTAAATGATATGTAACAATTTCATCCTTAACTAGGTTCCAAACTGTTAGTTATGGCCCGCAAAAGTTTTGACCATTTTACATTTTTAGCCTTGTATGTTATAGGTCTCCTCTCTCTCTCTGTAATAACCGTGTTTCCCCCAGTTTGTAAATATAACTATAACTGGCCAAGAGACTATGGCGGACTAAATATGTGTGAATCTTTGATTTGATGAACCTTTGTATAAAACGGTCAATGTATGAACTTTTCTGTTATTAATAGAAATTTGATATGTGTGGAAAAATTGCTGAAAGGGGGAAAGTTTGTCAAGATAGACCATGGATGTTATGAGAGAGATGGAGAAGGGAAACCAAGTATGGTTGAGATAACCCTCACCAGACCAGTACCTACTTGGTGTAATTGTTCAATAGTCCTCTGACCCAGAAATGAATTACCAGTCAGGCTGGTAGTTGGATGGCCATCCTCAAGAGTTAATGAGGAGATGGGGCAGGGTACCCATCTGTAAGGCTTCCAAGCCTGAACACGAATGGGGATTCAGACCCACACAACTTTGCTCAGGAATGCAAAAAAGGAGGTAATTTGGGGACAAAGATAGATCTGCAAGATAGGAGAGGAGAGAAAACACTCTCCCGAGAAGAGAAGGAAAACAAACTTCGACTCTAGAGTTGAGAGGAAAATCTAAGCAGTAAGCTCATTTTGGCTGTAAGAATCCATGGGCAGGGTTTGGCTACAAGTTGATAAATGAGGCTGACGAGTGACTGAGGAAGTACTCGTGCATACCTCCTTGCTTGAAGTAGAGAAAACCAGTTGCCAAGTGTAACGCACCCACTACCATAATCAAGTTTTCTTTGATTTCTGCAGAATCAGAGCCCCCGAAATATCTACGGAGGCCTAGCGTAAGCTAACTCTCTCTCTCTCTCCCATGTCAGTGCGGGTCAGGATCACAGATCAAATAATCATGGCACTTCTCGGCGCTACAGGAATGTCGAATCGTTCGACTCTGCAACCGCCGAACCCCGACAGAGATAATGACTGGTCAATAGGGACGAATCCCAACAGGGTTAGCGAATGGCCATTAGGAACGGCCCTGTCGTGCGGTTGAGTGGAGTACAGGTGGCGAGAGGGGTAACACGACCCGGAGGGCGACGTGACAGGAGGAGGATCCCACTTCGCACGCCACACCATTC
>SNQJ01S0010939.1:195134-213184 GCA_010110895.2 Picea sitchensis
GAGCAAGGCTGCTCTGGAGATAGTTCCAGAGAAGGGATCTCCTCCATCTTCTTAACAAACTTAGATGAGAGAGAAGGCTTGGATTTGGGTCCTGTCGAGCGGACTAACGCTTTGAATGCTTCCAAAGGGTCTTTGCCCCTCTCGGCGATCGGATCTGGGGCCATCGTAGCCGACCTCCAGCAGCAAGAAGACAACCCGTATGCAAAACGCGTATCCCTCTGACCGACTGCTGTAAAAGGTCAAGACCACGTGCTGAAACACCGAGTCCACGCGTTGAAACATCGATCCGTTGTTACTCAGGCCACGCAGGAGGGGCCGATTCGCAGCTTTGTATGCACAGGGCGTTGAAAAGGGGGTCGCGACCTTCAGACCTTCAAACACCGCCCTTGAGCCAGATCTGTGTACTGGCAGCGAGGGCATCCAAACAAATATCTGGAGCAGGAACTCGAGGTGTCGGTTAAGCTAAGCCTGGCCGTCGAGAGGGCCGAGGCTGCTTGTGTGCGCGGCGAGGGTTCGCCGCCATTTCTCAAAAGGTGAGTGGGCTTGGCCCGGAAACGGTTAAACTCTCACGGCGAGCCATGCCCTCGCTCGAGATTGAGCACAGGACCTGTCTGTCTTAACGAGAGCGACCTTACTACTACGCCGCCTCCACTGACCTTATAATTGAGTTTCTGTTACCATTAATACAACATTCAATAAAGAAATTTCAGTTTTTATTTAACTACAAAGAAATTTGGGAAACCTAAATTATAATGAATTGCCAATTAGTTAGGTATTTCAGTTTTTATTAAACTACAAAGAAATTTGGGAAACCTAAATTATAAATTGCCAATTAGTTAGGTTTTAGAAAAATTTGAGCATATTTTGTATATATAAGAGAACATAAGCAAATATTGGGAAACCTAAATTATAATGAATTGGCAATTAGTTAGGTATTCAGTTTTTATTAAACTACAAAGAAATTTGGCAAACCTAAATTATAATGAACTGCCAATTAGTTAGGTTTTAGAAAAATTTGAGCATATTTTGTATGTATATATATGAGAACATAAGCAAATATTGAGAAACCTAAATTATAATGAATTGCAAATTAGTTAGGTTTTAGAAAAATTTGAGCATATTTTGTATATAAGAGAACATAAGCGAATCACATAGACTAACACACAATAGCTTCCAACCATTTTATATATGCAAAATAAAAAAGGTGAAAATCACTACTCTTCAATATAGTATTCACATGCTAATTTTAAATTTGTCAAACATTGAATGCATCGAGATAAAAATAAAAGTTGAAGAGGGTGGTCATATGTTTGCACTATGCTTCAACTAATGTCGGTCTGCAATGACCTTATGTTTATTCTTCACACATCTGCCTAAAAGTCTAAACTATCAATTATCAAGCTCTGAAAGGACTTGTATATATATATATTTACTCTTGTGATGTGTTTGCAAGTATATAAATGTATTTATGAAGTAAATATTTTTTGAACCTTTAACATGTGCTATGTCTTAATAAGGCTTCTACGACATTGATCTCATTTAAGTCCCCTAATTAAGTGGGGCTCTAGAACTATGTCATGGGCATTTTCTCAATGAAAATAATCTTTTAAAACATAGAAGTACAAAGAATTTGGAAGTTAAAAAGAATGAATTTTGTTGGTTCTAGCTTTGGAAAGAATGTTGGAAGCAAAGACGAATATATAGTCTTCTTAACTATTTCTGTATAGAGTGTTTTTAACATATTTTTAACTATTTTTGTATAGAGTTTTTCTTAACATATTTTTATTTAAGATAGGCAAAAATACAATACTTAGGTGCTCTAGGGTCTGTCCAAAAATGATATCTAGAGGTAGATCCCTTCAGATTTTTTTACTAAATTCAAAAAGATTTGCAACTTTCATAATACCGAGTATACTATCTATCAAGTAATTGGAAACAAACAATAGACTTCCCTCAAATAGAATGTAGCCAATCCCACAGATAGAATGTAGGCCTTGACAACAGGGATGATTTTAGGGGCTAAATTTCCACTCATGGGCTAATTTTCCATGGTTTTTTCCAAAAAAATATTCGCTATTCTAAAAATGATTCGTCCAAATTCTATAGGATAAAATGATTTTACCTTAAAAATCGACAAAATTTTATACAAAATATATAAAATCCTTATAAATTTGAATATTTTTATAAAAATATCGCCAAACATTTATAGTTGGCATATGAAAGATTAGTCATATTCGCCAAGGTTTCTACATTTTAAAATAAATTTCCATCCTTAAAATTGCTTGACAAACTACATTCTAAATGAAGCCAATCCCACAGATAGAATGTAGGCCCTGACAAAAGCCCCAACAAAATATCTCCAAGGTAAAGACTTGTCCCTCTCTATCTTTGATAGAATTCTCTATGGTTTTAACCTTTGGAATAACCTTATAATACACAATTAAAGCATTAACATGGGTTGTTACTTGAAAAGTAGGGGTTATTTTCTCTTCAAACAAAATAGAGTTTTTAGCCATCCATATTCCCCACAAAGCTAGAAATGGGATTGCCTTGAAGCACTTTAGATCTTGTTGAGTAAACCAAACATTCATACATGTATCTATGGACTCACATTTCCAAAGGTTTTGGATACCCAAAAGCTCCCCTACTTCAACCTAGACCATTTTAGAAAATTACAATGCAAGAGCAAATATGAAGTGTTTTTCTCACTACACTTGCAAAGTAAGCAAATACTTGGACTCGCTCTATTTCTTTTTTGGAGAGCTTCCCATGTCAAAACTTTATTGTTCAATGAACCACATAAATAACTTACTCTTGGGAGGGACCCCAACTTTCCTAATCTTTTGCAACCACCATTTGTCATCATTCAGTGCTAGTCCAAAAAGCGTTGAGTATGCAAGAGTGAGTATAATTGCCCCTTGCTCCATTCAATGCCTATATTAATTCATTTGGGGAATTGTTCAATCTTATATGTGCCTTTTTGAATTACGCTAAAAAGTGATCCACCATTGGGCCAAATTTCCTTCTAGATCAAGATCGATTGCTTTTATCTAGCTTTGAGACCACAAGGATGTATCATATAGGTTGTCAATCAAATTAAATATACATTTGCCAATTACCTGAAGGTGTCTGGTAATTTCTTTAGGGAGGAATATGTCTCTAACACACCCCATGATTGCATCTGCCCCCACTTTTAGTTGTGATCCATCTCCCACTTTCTATGCATGATAAGAGTCTATGATTTGGAAGGCTAGTGTCATTTCCTTCCACTTTATGGATACATTCACTACACTCTTCCTTTCATTTCTAATCCAGTCCAAGAGAGTTCTTGGTGCAATGTATTTTTGTATAATAATCATTTTCCATAGGCTCTCATTTGTGATGACATTCCATAATGATTTTGCTGCCAAAGCTTTACCAAATAAATATATGTTCTTCAACCCTCAACACCCCATGGCTTTTGGAGTTGCAATCCTTTGCCACTTAACCAAATGTTTCCCTTTGTAAATCACTACTCCCTTGCCACAAAGAGTTAAAACAAATATTTCTCATTTCTTCAAGAAAACCTTTTGGTATATGAGCCAGGGTGTGTTAGTATATTGAAATAGCTTCTAGCATTGACTTTATCATAACCAAGCTACCTCCCCTAGAGAGCCACCTCTCGCATCAAAAGGAAATGAGATTTTCATTTTTAGACAACAATTAGTACCAATCTTCCTTTCCATATCAATTAAGCTTAAGAGTAAAGGCAAGATATTTAACCCCTTCTGACATGTCTAAGTGTTGAAAAGGAAAACATCCTCCCATGCCCAAATATAGACTTATTCTCATTTATTTCCATGCTTGTAGCCATATTGTAAAGCTATAAAATGTTCTTGAAACATCGACCCTCCCTTTTTGATCGAAAACAGAGGAATATAACATCATCTACAGATAGTAAGTGTGTGAGTGCCTTAGATCTTCCTATTCTCACACCTTTGATCCTCTTCATTCTCCTAGCTTCACTAATGGCTCTACTTAATCCCTCTACTACCAAAAGAAAGAGATAAGGTGAGAGTGGTCAACATTGTATAAGCCCCCTTGAAGACTTAAAGAAGTTTGATGTTGATCCATTAATTGATAGTGCAAAGGAAGCAATAATCACACATCCCATAATCCATTTGACCAAAGTGAGAGTCGTATGTGAATTAAGAGTAGGCGAAGGTACAACTATGAGACCCTATCACATGCCTTATAAAGATCTAAGTTGATCACCGTTGCTGGCATATGTGGGGTTTTGATAGTGTGCAGTCCCTCTTGTGTTGATCTTACAACCTCATGTATCTAGCGCCCTTCTAGGAACCCGAATTGCTTAGGTGAGATTACTTTTGAGAGGACAATGTTTAGTCTAATTGCAATGATCTTCGAAATAATTTTATAAATATAGTTGCATAAAGAGATAGGCCTAAAGCCATCAAAAGTCTAAGGACAATCCACTTTTGGGATGAGAGCAATAAAAGTGAAATTAAAAGGTATATGTCCTCTCCCAGAAGTTATCACTTCTTCAATAACTCTAGTAGGGCCTCACCCAACAGGTCAAAAAACTCAATATAGAATTTCATATTCCAACCTTCTGGGCTTAGACTTCTATCTTTCTTAAAGGAATTAAGAACATAAACAAGTTCCTCCCTTGTGACTGGCCTGTACATCCTCTAATTCTCCTCTTCTCCAACCAATCTAGGGAAATAAGATGCCACCTTGAAAATTTCTTCGATGTTTGCTCTATCTAGTTTTTAAACACCTCAAAATGATGCCCGCCTAATTCAACAATATCCTGAAAATTGATCACCTTCCTCCCTTCCCTATTGGATAGTTCTCAAATTGTATTAACACTCTTTCTAAGATTGGTAAAGATTTGAAAAAATTTGGTATTTTGATCCTCCAATTCAATCCATGTAGCCCTACTCTTGAGCTTCCACTCCCTTTTCATATTCGAGAGTAACTTTTCCCTTTTTGACTCCAAATCCTTCAGAATGACGTTATCCTCATCACCGAGCTAACATCCTAGATTAGTATAAAAATGATTCGAGGTTCTTCTTCACTTCTTTTAGTTGACCATCCTTTTCTTTGTGTCTTTTCCTTGCCCAGTCGACCACCTTTTCCTTAACTCTTTTTAAAGCCTTTACAATTTTTTCATAGGTAGTGCCCTCCTATGAAGGATCATACCTCAACCAATTTACCTTCACCAGATCCCAAAACTCTTCGCTAGCCCATTCTAGATTAAATTTACAAGGAGCTCCTAGTTTTGGATTATTTTTATCCAATTCCAAAACAACTGGAAAGTGATATGAGCATCTATTAGATCCTAACCATGACTGGTACTTAAAACCTTAAGTCTCCATGGATCAAAAACCTATCAGCCTCTTGGAAACATAGTCTACTCCCGATCTATTATTTCTCCAAGTTGGCTTGAGCTTAATAGGCTCAATGCCCACGACACCTACCTAATTAAACAAGTTATTAAAGAGTCAAGGTAATCTATCCATTTTATCATTGGACCCACATATCTCCCTTCTATTCAAAGTAAGATTTAAGTCCCCCCAATAATGAGGTTATCAACTTTAAAACACAAAAGCAAACACATTTTCCTAATAGATTTGCTTATGCTCATAAGGCCCATACACATTTAGTAAAGTCAGAGTTAAACCAAAGTTTTTACTGTATACCTCTGTGCAGAGCCCTGGATGAATAGAGAAATAATTAATAAGGGATACATTATGATTCCAACCAATAATCAAACCCCCTCAAAACCCTTATGAATCTAAAACAAGGAAGTCCCAACCCCCTGAAGACTTTTTGAGTTAAAAAATTAATTGGTTTCACTTTTCCATTATCTCTTGTATAATAATTATATCCAGTTTGTTTAACTCCAACAAACACTTGATGGATAGTCTCTTGGCCTACCCCCTAGGCCTCTCATATTAACTGAAAGTACTTTCATTGGGACATCGAGGAGGGGTTTTAGCCTGCTCTAAGGGCCCCTGTAATCAACCTCTATTTACCTTGATTCACTTCTTTAATTTCCCTCCTGAGCTAGTTTCAAAGCTAACTTCATCCCTATAGTCGGTGGTCCTAGGTCCTTCGGGAAATCTAAACCCAGATCCCCAGAAGCTGGTAAAATTAGTGGGGATGACCCCCTCTTTGAACGTAGGAGGTAAGTTCCTCCCCCCCTCATAGAGGTTTCTAAGATCACTCGACTATTCCCTCCACCAATATGATTTTCCCTATCAACATGATGAAAAGACTCACATGACTGGACATAAGGGGAATACCTACACATCGCGTCTAGACAAATTCAAATCACTTGATTGAGAGACACTCCTACCTCTATAGATAACCTTCTTCGATTCCAGAAGAAATTTGTCTACTTCTTCCATCTTTTGGATAGCAGAGGACTCCACTGTCGGATTAAGAGGCAATGCATTAGACTTAGTTGAAAGCTTGAGATCCTCCAATATTGAATATTGCCTACAATCTTTCTTCTTTTCTAAGGATAGAGCATACCAATCCAAGTCGAGCTCCTGTGCCAACACATCATCTTGCCCCAACACTGATCGCGAGCCCATAATCAAGGGTATTGAAAGGTCCCCAACCGATAGGTCGACCTCCACCTTGTTCCCCATTTTCTAAACATCGCCCTTTATGATACTAACTGAGCCATGAACTTATGAACCTCGCTCCTCAACATCTTCCCTTTGAATAAGATCCATATCCGTAGTTCTACCCTCCCTACCACAATCTTCAGTTGAGATATTTTTTTATTTTATTTGTTCTGCCAAAACATTTTGAAGAAAGCCTTGCCACAATCCTTGCGCACGTGGCCATAAGCATGACATCGTGAGCATCTGAATAGAATGTTTCGATAATTGATGATCTGGGAATATTTTTAACCACCCATTACAAAATTGACCGACTCATAAAGGCTAAGATCGACTAGCAATCTTGCCATAGACCCGACCTTACCAGTAAAAAAGCTATCATCAATCAAAAGTGTCTTAGCAAGTAGATTCCCAATAACTGTTAGGGCTTGTACTGTCCAAAGATCCATGGGTAAGGTGGCCGACTTCACCTAGACTTGAGTTTTCTCTATAAACTCGTCTTTTGCATCAAATAAAGGATGTTGTGGCTTCATGAATAAGAAAGCATTATCCATGAACCATTCTCCTTTAAGAATGAATAGAGATTCTACCTTGGACGCGTTGTAACCAAGAATGGGAAGCGATGTATGTTGAATCCAATTTCCAAGCTGTTCCAAAGTCACCCTTTGACCCATGGATTTCCCTACCAAAGTCTTTCCTGCCAAATCAAGTATCTGGTTTACACCCACATCTTCGCCGACCACTAAGGAAGCCCCACTCCCTCGACTCTTCACCACCTTTTGCCGCTTTTTTCCCTTCACCTCCTTCACCCTTCTCTCTCCTTGCAAATGCTATAATTCCAACTGCCCACCTATAAAACCACCATCTCCCACCTCAGAAACCCTATTACTTCCATCATCCAACTCAGGTAACCAAACCTCCGAGTATAGAGAGTGCTTCATAGGTTCAGGGATTCCTCCTTCGAAGACCTCAAAGCTCGTTGTATTTACACTTTTAATAGTAGAACCATCATCTCCTTCGAAGGAAATCCATTGACCATCCTCCAAAGGATAGTCCAAATCTTGACAGTAGGCTTGCAAAAAGGCCTCACACATTGGAACCTTAATACCTCATGCCATATAGTCAGTTGAGCCACTTACCCTAAGTTTGGATTCTGCACTATATTGTCCTCCTTTACTCCCCCAGACCCTAGGGATCCTTTCCACCAATGTAATAATACTAGTGTAATTAGAAAAAGATTCATCTTTGGGTAAGAAGTCTTTAGAACAGTCCTCGAGCTGAATATCTTCCTCCATCCCTCAAACCCTAGCTCCTTCCAACCACATGATGTTAACCCACGATCCAAGCAATATGGATACCTAGTTATGGAGGTAGACTCACCCAACACATGACGCCGACAATTCTTTAAACCTATCCTACCATAATATTGACAAAATAAAACTCTTTTGGTGTATATGTTTTAGGTGTAAAAACACCCATTGGTCATGTAACCTTTGTAGCCACTTTAAACTATGAGAAAATGTTTTAATCTCTCCACACTACCCCCAGGGGAATGTAGGAGAAAGTAATATGTATTTATACAAGGATATTGATGCACACTTCCCCACTCTTCCTTCTTGTTCTACTTGTAGCTTCCATACACAATTAGTGGAAGCTCCACTACCTACCCATCTCCTCACTGCATACCCATCCACTTGTAATCGATTTTTAATGAAGGTAGGCATGTGTTGACGATGTATCGGTTGGTTTAGATATTTCCTCGAGTCACTCTATTTAGTAACTCCATTACCTTCCAATACATGGTAGTCAATAACCCTAGAACCATGCGATCCTCTCACTAAGAACCCATAACCAAAAACAATTTATTATTGCCTTGGATCTATGATAGAACCTCTATGTTTACTTGTTTAATATCAGATCTATATTTGGTTTAGATCTGCGCTCGATCGGCTACTTCCAAAGTTCAAACCTAGGCCTTGTTGATTTAAAAATTTGGTCACCCTCGATTTCCCACTGTTTAGAATAATAAAAAAATTGATATCAGAAGAAATAAATTTTAAATGACCATAAGTTCACGACGTAGCCCTCAATCCCAACTTCATCATGCATTTTATGGATTCAAAATATGAGTCCGTATGCTCAAGATATCCAGATTTTTGTCTAACCGTCCAAAGAGTGCTTATTCCATGTGAAACACAACTACAAATTCTTGGAACCACATTATTTTCTTGGAATTCTTGGAACCACGATCATTGTCTTGGAACCAAATTTTTGTTCTTGGAACTTCTCTTATTCTCCTTCATTCCATACTTAAACTTTTTCTCTTTATTTACTCTCTTATCTCTCTTTACTTACTCGTCTCTCTTATATGACTCAGTCTATTTCTCATTTTCCTCTCCTAGTCTTACTCTTCTCCTTTTCCACACTTAGAAAATTTTCACATTCCCTCATCTCCCTTCATTTCCCCTCCATTCCTCTCTTCTATACTTAGAATATTTTTGAAAAGATTCCCTTCTCCACTTATTTCTTATCCCCTACCTCCGTCCGTCCGCTTCTCTTTACTTAGTCATTTTCTTAATTTTTCCCATCCTCTTATCCCTCCATCCCCTACCTTCGTCTGTCTGCTTCTCCTTACTTAGTTATTTTTTTTAATATTTTCCCTCCTTATCTCACCATACCCCCCTCACTCTCTCGCGATGCTCTGCAACCCTCCTCTACCCCTGCCATATTCTCCTCTACCTCCGTCTATCCACTTCTCTCTCCTCCCCACCCACCATTAATCCTCTCTTCCTGCCACACCCATACTTAATTTTTTTCCTAAGTCCTCTCCCTTTTATTCTTAACTAATCATACAATGACACATGTTAGCCAATGAGACCATGACACATGGCAACCAATGGGACTATTACATGTGGCGACCAATCACGTGATGACATGTGGTAGCTTGTGGTATCCAATGACATTGTGACACATGGCAATGACATGGCTATGACTCACTACTGGCTAGGAGATGACGAGGATGCTTATTGGGTGTTGACTGGGCATTTCGTGGACACTCACTGGGCCATCAAAATATTTATTAATTCATGAAATTTCCTAAGGTTCGAGCTTCCATAGTCTCCTTATGTTTCACATGAGGTATATGGTAAGATTTACCATATATACACTTCAATATCAAATAACACAATGAATGTGGGATGGGGATTTTAAAAGAAAAGGTGAATTCAAATGAAGGGCTAGGATTGACCCACGAAATTGATGGACGATGGATGAGTCTCTGACTTACTGATCTCATATATTTAGTTCTCGACTTTCGTTTTCAGAAAACTATACCTCATTTGAAAGATAATTCGATGAGGAAGACAATGGAACAGGTTTCAAGAGGTGAAATTGGCCATAACTCTCCCAGAAATTAAAATAACAGTCAGCTATGTTTTCATGGTTTGCTGATAAATCTGCTTCGAACCTCAACTTTACGAGCCTATATCTTGAGATCCAAAATCCAAATTTCTCTCAAGAAGACTTGTTGGAAACCTGGGATGATGAAGATTGCATATATAATGATTTCCATGACTGAAATGTTAAATATCTTGCTTAGAAAATTAAAGCACAGTCCACTTTTAAAAGGGAAATCAATTAAAAATGTTCAAAATAAAACTTTATTAAAATACTTTTATTAAAGACGAAATGGGCTCCACTTCAAGGCACAAATATCAATGATACAAATTCATTGACGAGGCTTCAATAAATCATTAATTAAAGTGGTTATTCCAAGAAAAAATTGTATGGAAGTTCCTAAAAAGACCAAAACCCTGACTACTTCAAGAAAACATTGAAAACGAATTTTAAAAGAAGGAATCATCATCAAAGAATGGTGAGAATGTTGCATTATCAGAACAAAATATCAGAATAGAAAGGGTCCAACCGTCAACATGCAGCCAACCTTCTGATCAACAAACCATGATCTCCATCTTCTTCTCCTACACCATTATTCTCAAGGCTCTATGCTTGTATTTTTACACTGAGCATAAGGCTGAGTTTTTGAGTGTTTCTCTTACTTCTTCCAAGACTTTTCTTTATAATATCATGGAGTATTTACAACCATATATGTGCCTGTCAAATGTAAGCCATGATTGTTTATTTGATTCATGAAGATTTAGTCATTGTGTTTGATAAGTTTCATTTTTGAGCACTTAGTTAATTGATTTGCTGAGATGTTTTGTATTATTGAATATCTTTTATGAATAAAACTCCACAGAGGACTACTTGGAGGTATTACTTTAATGATTTCTTAGATCTTGGGATCTTTGAGCATGCCTATCAAATTATTTCTAGTTTTGAATGTAAAACTCATTTACAGTTCTTTGAAATGATCAAAACCATTTCATCCTTTTTCTCATGAGAAGATATGGATGTATTCTCTACTAGCATGTGATTTAGAGAGTTGTATAAATGATGTTGAGTATACATATATTATGATATTGAAGCCTTTCTTCAATCCTTTTAATGTTAAGAAACTACTTGTTGCACATAAAGATCAAATCTAGTTATCAAGAACCATCCCATATACAAATCAAGGCAATAAAGATATGGGGTTTGTTGTCTAGCATTCTCCCCAACCCAAGAGTATTCAGATTATAACATAGGAGTACCACCTCTATAAAAACTCATGGAGATATTTCATCCTCGTGAGATCGTTGTTTGGATCTTAACAAATCTAAACATCAACATTTTTGGCGACCATACTGGGGAACCATTTATTTTTAAGATATCTGAAGCTTTGTTTCAGATCTGATTGAAGGACCAGAGTCTCCATGGTTCAAAGCTTCAAAACAAAGATTCAATGTAATGTCCTTGATCCAAAACCCTTTATAATTGTACATATAGGCTGGTGAGCCGTTGGCACTAAGTTTTGGTGTTGCATGCACCTGAGTAGTGTGCAGAGTATTGTATCAAAGACATGGTGCACACATTTCATAGTGTTGTGCGCACCTGGGTAAGTGCACAAATTTCATAGTGTTGCGCGCACTTGGGTAAGTGTGCGGGAATGACATGGTAGTATCCGTAGAGCTGAGTTATATATATATATATATGGCGGTATATGTATTGAGGCTGGAGAGCCTGTGTGTTTATGAGGCTGGTGAGCTGAGACACATATATGCCAGTGCACATATCCATGTAAATATAATCTCAGTTATTAATATAATATTGCATTGCTATGCGCATATAGACTCAGACGAAAAGATACGGGGCTAACTCCACTGGAAAAGGAAAAAGGGGGTGAGACTTAAGTCTTAAAGGAATATTTTATTAATATTTTCGGAAAAGTGTAATGTTGGATAATTATTTTATCCTAAGTTTCTGAGGGTAGGAAACAAATCACCAAGTGGCTTAAGCTACTTCTGAAGGTGATAGATGTCAAGTTNTGGGGTTGTAATCAGAGTTTACTGTCGAAGTGACGAGTTTTCAGGCCTGTGAGCAGTCTCTCTGGGTGAGAGATTTGTTGTTAAAGAAATGGGTTGTCAGGCCCATGAGCATACTCTCTAGGTGAGAGTTATGCTGGGAATTTTTCACTGGTGCATTAGGCATTAGTCGTAGGGCTTGGAGAATTCCTGTCTGGCCTGTCGCTGGTAACCATGGAAGGGAAGTGGGGCAGTCGAAGGAATATTGAGCAGAGAAGGGGCACACTTCCTTGGGTGTGACAGGTGCATGGGGAATGAGGGACTATGGGCTAGTTGTAGTACTAGGCACTTAGGATTGACCAACTTTGTCGAGAATCAGACCTTGGCTTGTCCCTAGGAACCATTTTTCCTTGGTGGAGTTAAGCCCTAGCTCGGGGGTGACTGGTTGCTGAAAGCTTATGAGCAACATAGTCTATGGCTGGGAGGAACGTCTGAGTTCTGCACATAGTTGGTGACTTTCTTAAAAGATAAGTGTTCTTATGTGCTTGTTTTGTTGCTTGTTTATCTATGTTTGATCTGGGTTAATTCTTGTATGTTGTCGCATATAAGTATTTGATGCTATTTTGTTTAGCGCTGCTTGTGCATGCAAGTGTGGTGATGACATTCAATATTATAGTCGTGCATAAGTGTAACAAATGTTGATAGTATTTCCTGTTAAGTTAAGCTTGTGAATTTGGTTATGAGTCTTCAAGAAGAGGATTGAGTGGCCGGGTGCACAGGAAAGTAACTTGTGTGCACATGAGGTTGGAACTCATGTGTGTGTTCAGGGAAATAGATGCCACGCACAGGGGAATCAGAATTGGTGCGTGGCTTCAAGGTGGTTGTGTGCACATTGTGTTGTGTGATCAGTATGCTGGTGCACGTAGTTGTTTGAGTTATTTCCATTGCATAAAGTTGTGTTGAAAGGAGTAAGTTAGTGGGACGCATCTCAGTTTGAGGTTGAGTGCATTACTTCAAGTGATACTGCAAAGACTAGAGTTTAGTATATTATCCACGGAGTGGATTTTTGGAGTAGCATGGCCCAATAGTATGTTGGGGATGTTACAGATTGGTATCAGAGCATCTTTTGGAAGAAGTGTGTGGCGTAGCTCAGTTGGGGAGGTTGGGGATGTTACATTCAAGAACACTGTTGCTTGTTCTAGATGCACAAGGTTTATAAAAAAATTATTCATAGATATTTGAATGACCTCAAAAAGAGCCAAGAACCATCAAAAATTCAGAAGGATGAACTTCCTTGCGATATCATTGGAAAAACTTTTAAAAGCCCTGGCAATTATATTGAAAAGATTCAAGAATCTCAAGAAGAACTATATTATGATTTCTCTAAGGAGTTTATTTCATGTCATGATGCTCCTTTACCTTCTCCACCAAACCCATCAATGGATTTACAAGACTCAACAAAAGCAAGAGATACCCAAAGAAGGAGGCGGCTGCATAGAAGCCCTTTAAACTTGCTAGAAGTAGATTTTCATATGCCTGATATTCCTTCTGAAAATTTTTCAACATTCCGCGGGAATACTTCAGAAGATATAGAGTATCACTTGTTTAAATTCAAAAGTACATGTGATGTTTTCTATCTCATTAAGGACAATGTTACATGTCCATTATTTGCACAAACTCTGCGTGGGGATGCTCTTGAATGATTCTATTTGTTGCTGCCTGGGACCATTACCAGTTGGGACGTGTTGGAAACTTCATTTGCTGAATTTTTTTTCCACCCACCCTCTCCAATATGGACACAAGACAATGAATATTTCACCCTTTCATATACTTGATATGAAAATATTTCGAGCAACAAGTTTGAAAATGAAATTGAGGAGCCTCCACCAAATGCACAAGAAGATTAAAACCAACTTGCTCGTGTGGAAAATGTTGCAACAAATGATAAAAAACCACAAGAACATTGGCAACAAGAAGAATTGGTGGAAGAAATTGATCTTGAGAAAAATGATGGGCTAGACATCCATTGCATAAAGGAAGAATTTTTGTAGGACATCACCAATGATTCAATAATCTTAGATGGGGATAAGGAGAAAGATGAATTTGTTTTCAAATTAGAAACTCCTCATCCAACCAAAGGAAACGACATTCTTGAGCAACCAAGATTTTATTATATTGAATCATGGTTTCAAAGCATTGTTGGCCAAACAATGCAATTAGATTTTCACCATATCTGGCTCAATTTTACTTCAGTTCACTTTGGGCATGCTCTTGACTCCTTGATAGCAGCCCTGATATTATCCCCAACTTTGGATTTCGTTCCACAGATAAGTTGGATGCTTGAATAGCTCCATTGGAAATCTACCTACACCTAAAAGTGTTCCTTTTCTCCAAGTAGGATAGGGTAGGTAGATCTAGTTTGTACATAATTTGTTTCTTTAGTCAAAGTTTTGCATAATAAAGCAGTTGCTAGACAAAGATAATGTTCGAAGATGACTTGATGGAGGAGGAATTACAAGAATTTGTTTTGAATATGACTCCATATCCCAATGGAGAATGCAGTTGGTCTTCATATTTTTGATTCTCAACAACCCACAGGGGGTCACTATCCCACAGTTGGAACCAGCTGTTGATTTAAAAATTTGGTCACCCTTGATTTCCCATTCTTTGGAATAATTACAAAATTGATATCAGAAGAAATAAATTTTAAGCGACCATAAGTTCAGGGCGTATCCCTCAGTCCTGACTTCATCACGCATTTTACGGATTCAAAATCCGAGTCTGTATGCTCAATATATCCAGGTTTTAGTCTAATTGTCCAAAGAGCGCTTCTTCCATGTGCAACACAACTAAAAATTCTTGGACCCACATTATTTTCTTGGAATTGTTGGAACCGTGTTTACTTTCTTAGAACCACGATCATTGTCTTGGAACCAATTTATGTTCTTGGAACTTCTTTTATTCTCCCTCATTCCATACTTACAACTTTTCTCTTTATTTACTCTCTTATCTCTATTTACTTACTCTCATCTCTTATACGACTCAATATATTTCTCATTTTCCTCTCTTAATTTTTTTTCACATTCCCTCACCTCTCTTCATTTCCCCTCCATTCATCTCTTCTATAGTAGAATATTTTTGAAAATATTTCCCTCTCCACTTATTTCTTATCCCCTACCTCCATCCGTCCGCTTCTCCTTACTTAGTCATTTTAAAAATTCTTCTACCCCCTCCTTATCTCTCCATACTCCCTCACTCTCTCACAACGCTCCGAGACCCCACGATGCTCCACGACCCTCCTCTACCCCCGCCATATTCTTCTCTACCTCCTTCCATCCACTTCTCTCTCCTCCCCACCCACCATTACTCCTCTCCTCCTCCCACTCCCATACTTAATTGATTTCCTAAGTCCTCTCCCTTTTATTGTTAACCAATCATACAATGACACATGTCATCCAATGAGACCATGACACATGGCATCCAATGGGACTATTACATGTGGCATCCAATCATGTGATGACATGTGGCAGCTTTTGGTATCAAATGACACTGTGACACATGGCGATGACATGCCTATGACACTACTGACTAGGCGATGGTGAGGATGCTTATTGGGCATTAAGTAGATGTTGACTGGGCCATCAAAATATTTATTAATTCATGAGGTGGATGGTAAGATTTACCATATATATACACTACACTATCAAATCACACAAGAATTTGGGATGGACATTTTAAAAGAAAAGGCGAATTTAAATGGAGGCCTATGATTGATCCACGAAATTGATGGACGGTGGCAGAGTCTCTGACTTCTCGAGCTCATATCTTCAGTTCCCGACCTTTGATTTCAACAAACTATACCTTGTTGGAAATGTAATTTGATGAGGAAGATGATGGAATAGGTTTCAAGAGGTGAAATTTTCCATAACTCTCCCAGAAATTAAATGAACAATACTCTATGTTTTCATGGTTTATTGATAAATCTGCTTGGAATCTCAACTTTATGAACCTATATCTTGAGATCCAGAACTTCAAATTACACTTAGGAAGACTCGTTGGAAATATGGGATGACGAAAATTACATCTAGAATAATTTCCATGGTTGAAAGGCAAATATATTGCATAGAAAATTAGAACATGGTCCACTTTTAAAAGGGAAGTCTATTAAAAATTTCTAAAATAAAAGTTATTAGAATAATTTTATTAAAGACAAAACATGCACCACTTCAAGGCACAAATATCAATGATACAAAGTTGTTAGTGAGACTTCGATAAAGCATTAATTAAATTGGTTATTCCATGAAGAAAATTGTATGGAAGTTCCTAAAAAGACCAAAACCCTAACTACTTCAAGAAAACATTGAAAACATATTTTAAAAGAATGGATCATCATTAAAAAGTGGTGAGAAGATTGCATTATCAGAGAAGAAGATTAGAATAGAAGGGGTCTAGCCATCAACATGCAGCCGAACTTATGATAAAAAAAATAGACATCTCCATCTTCTTCTTGCTTCTTCTTCTCCTACACCATTATTCTCAAGGCTTTATGGTTGTATTTCTGAAATAAGCATAAGGCCGCGTTTTTGAGTTTTTCTCTTATATTCTTCCAAGACTTTTATTTATAAGATCATGGAGTATTTACATCCATATATTTTACTACCAAATGTAAGACATTGTTGTCTATTTGATTCATGGAAATTTAGTCCTTGTGTTTGACAAGCTTCACTTCTGAGCACTTAGTCAATTGGTTTGCTAAGATGTTTTGTATTATTGAATATCTTTTATGAACAAAACTCCACAGAGGACTACTTCAGGTAATTACTTTAATGATTTCTTAGATCTTGAGATATTTGAGCATGATTATTTTGAAGTATGCCTATCAAATTATTTCTAGTTTTGAATGCAAGACTCATTTAAAGTTCTCTGAAATGATCAAAACCATTTCATCATTTTCTTGTGAGAAGATATGGATGTATTCTTTACTTGCATGATTTAGAGGGTTGTATAAATGTTGCCGAGTATAAATATATTTTGATATTGAAACCTTTATTCAATCCTTTTATTGTTAATAAACTACTTGTAGCACATAAATATCAGATTTGGTTATCGAGAACCATTCCATATACAAATCAAAGCAATAAAGATTTGGGGTTTGTTGTCTAGCATTCTCCCCAACCAAGAGTATCAAGATTATCTTTCAGATTATAACATAGGAGTACCACCTCTATAAAAACATAGGGGGATATTTAATCCTCGTGAGGTTGCTATTTGGATCTTAACAAATCTAAACATCAACATACCTATGCTTAGTTCATATTTGCTTAGGCTACTCTATTCAGTAACTTCGAGACCTTCCAATCAGTCGTAGTCAATAACCCTAGAATCAGTTGATCCTCTCTCTAAGATGTTGGAATCATAGACATTCAACGATTTGAGATAATAGTGAAAAATATAATTTGCAGTGCAAAAGAACCCTAGCCACTAACCAAAATATGTAGTATGGAAAAATCCTAGCTACAAACCAAAATATGCAGTGTGGAAAAACCTTAGCCACTGACCCATATTCTCTTTCAGAGGTCAATCTAAGAGAAATCCATTTTCTTCCATGCCCATGAAACTGTAGAAAACAAGTGACCCATATTCGCTTTGGGAGATAAATTTGCAGTGTAGAAAAACCCTAGCCACATACCCATCATCAAGCATTGTATATAGTTATTGATTTAATATGATATGATGCAATTTCACTCTTTCCAAATGGACTGTATATCATTTTATTTTTGAGAAGTGTTTGTGCATCTAAAACACTAGGGATTTGACAAAGTCCATGTGTAACCATTTTTTTTAGGGTGATAGGACACATACCATGGTTTAAAAACTAACTCCAATTACAAAATATTTTAAATTGGGGTGAATATAGAAAATGTAAAATAGGTTCCTCTCCCAAGAGGGACACACGTATGGTGATATATATATATATGGTCCTATGACTAAATTAATTTCCTTCGAGGGT
>SNQJ01S0010939.1:213194-223926 GCA_010110895.2 Picea sitchensis
CCTATTCCATGATCCCGGGACCTAACCAAATTAAGGTGAGGGAGATTGGTGTCACCCTCATCCATGGAAAGGATGTGTGGGTCCTTTATACTTTATCTATCCTCATTGGTCGTCAATGAGAAGGTTAAATGCTCAATTGATGGGCAAGTTATGACATCATTCTCATGCCTTGAATCTTGTTCACTACTCTTTAATGCAAACTTGTGTGGATGTATTTTCTTTCGCAGTGATGTGGGTAAGTTTGTGTTCACATGTGTTTTAGACTTGTCAAGCACTTATTAAAGGGAATATGATTTATTTGTTGTTCCTCATTAAATTGAAACTCTCTCGATTATTGCCTCATTTTCTTCATTTCATCTTCCTCGTAAAGCCATTCTCGACGAGGAACCAAACCCATCCTTTAATTTTGAAGGGGCTTTGACTAGATTAGTCTTGGATTTCATTTTGAATTGAGCTCTCCTTTAGGTTGAATAGTTCCTGTGCTACCCAACCGTGGTTGGAGATGTTCATGAAGTTAAGAGAAGTGGAAGGATGTTTGACCTTCGTTGTTTCCATGTGGTTGATGATGACAAGGGTTGTTGAACACACAAAGGCATGGAGGAATAAAGGAAGCCAAGTCCACCAAGGCCCACAAGGAAAATCATAGATTATATGTGGAAGTCATCAAACTTATACTTACTCTATGGGATTAGGAGGAGGAATGTTAGGACACATTGGTTATTCTAAGGATCCAAATAAATGCACTGGTTCTTGGGATTTATTCTGATCAAATTGTGAGATCAACTCCCTAGTGACATGAACCTTTCCATCCTTGAAATGCCAATTGACAACATTGCAAGTGGCCAACTGCAGAAGAACCATAGGGGAAATCTGAAATCACTAGTCAAGGAAACACATATTCATATCTTCTTAACTTATTTGCTTAAATCTTGTCATGTTTTGGTTTTGTTATTTTATATTTGTACAATTTGTCATCCAAAATGTATCTACATAGTCATTATATGACTTATTGATGCTCTAGAATTGGAAATATTGAATTTGGGCCCTGTCAGGACTTGTTTGGGGTGGATCCTAAAAATCACATTGATGAACTAGAACATTAATCCTTCATTTGAGGGTCAAGTGTAATTTCAAGTTCTTATAGGTTGAGAACCTATTTCTTAGGCATCCTAATCACATTATATGCACTTTTAAATTTCCAACAAAGGTTTTTTCCCATCATATAGAGTCTGTATGTAAACGTTAGGTGGTCAGGTTATTCTCTGTAGGTCTATGTGGAAACGATGTTAGATCATCGTAATTCACACATGTGGAGCTAGTCATGTATGAGAATCCACTAGAGACTTCTAGATGCATCACATAGATTACAAAAGTGTTCATAAACACTAAATGTAACCCTAATTTGAGCTATCAAGAACCTAGTCGAAGGAGGGAAATAGGTTCACCTTCTTTAGATGCCATTGTTGTTCCATAGTATGAGCAAAGAGTGTGGGGGAGATACTAACAAAGAAAAGAGAGAGAAGCATATTATAGAAGACCATAGTGTCTCAAATATTTTCATCAAGCATGGATAGCATTGTAATCTCCATAAAATAAGAAGATGAAATGCAAAATCCTTCATTTCTTGCTCATTTCCCGTATCTAGTTTTAGGGTAAATGTGTATTTTCCAATTTGATGCGTCTTTATTGTTGTGGGTTTTATTTCATGTCACAATAGTTAAATAACCATATTAGAGTGTTTTATATTTGGTTAAACCACTAAAAAATGAAAGATTAGTTGTGTAGTCGATCATAGTCTCACTGTTTAGTTGTAGTTGTAGATACATTTTGGTGCATTGGCCATTGGAGTATCCAAGGTGATTTACATATTATATTGATATTAGAGAAATTATATTAGATTTTTTTGTGTGGTTTGAGTAGAGAATATGCTTACTTTTCTAAGAAAAAACAAGTCTAAGGGAGCACAGTGCCCCATGGATCTCAATATTGGCATAAGAAGAGTTAAGAAGCAGATGAAATCTACAAAAATGGAAGACTAGCATTGAGACAGACCCATCGATGAAATCGAAAGAAGAATTTCAAGGTTGGAAGTTCAAGTATCAAACATTTCAAAGAGTATGTATTTAGTCATCGATGCTCTTGAGAGAAATATAGATTCCTTTCCAGCGTGACTCAAATATCACGAGAACCCAAAATATCACGAGGAGTGGAGGAAAGAGAAGGAAGAACTGAAGCTCAAAATGTGGAACTATGGTGAGCAATATTAGCATCTTGTTTAAAGTGGAAGTCAAGTTTGAGATGAAGCCCTACAAATGTGAGGTGGATGTAATTAGGTTGAATCATTGGTTGTAGCGATTAGAAGTCTATTTCTATGACAAGAGGTGCAAAAAATATCTTTCCCCATACTCAACCTAGAAGGCCATGCATAAACATGGTGGGAAAGATACATTAAGGGCCTTAGGTGAGGGGTAGACCCACCAATTACTAAGTGGTATGTATTTAGAATTCTCCTTGAGTCTTAGTTTTACCCTATTGGGTACGTATAGGACTAGAGGATTCAGTGGCAATATTACCAACACCAACAAGAATGGTGTACAAGAGTACACTAAGAGTTTCAAAAGCAAGCCATTCAATTGGGAATAAATCCCAAGAACTTGGAGTTGGTCATCAAGTCCCTAGGTGGTGTTCACAATGATATAGAAGGAACTTTACGCCATTCAATTCCAAGTCCATAGATGAGGCTTGCATATGGGCCCCATACATTGAACCTCATAAGAAGAAGGTGCATCAAAGTAGTTTGAAGTTGTTAGACCAACATGGAGCTTCCAATTAGGGTGAGAAGAAGGGGAAACAAAACAAAAGAATAGTGTCACCACTACACATGTGTATAGAGATCCTAACAACCACCATGACCAATGGAACATTTATGGTCGCACTAAAAGAGAATCTTGAAAGCTGCATCTAGAACTACATCCCAAGAACCACAAGTGGGAGAAATCTAAGAAGAAGAATCTTCTAGTGGTAGTGGGAAAGGAGATTGAAAGAAACTTAGTTGTGAATGAAAATATCGTTTTCTTAACAATGCAAAAAGAGGTGAACCTAAGTAGTTTCAATCATAGAGAGGATATGATGACTATCAATATTTGAATTGAGAACAAGGATGATGCACTATTTGATTTTGGTTCATACGCCAACCTCATATATAACTTGGTAAGTAAGTTTGTTTTAGAGATACATGATCATCATCATCCATACCCTTTGGGATGGATGAGTAGGGATATAGAGTTAAAAGGTTACAAATCAATGTAAGATTAATTTGTTATCAATGCAATTTTTCTTTGATGAAGATTTGTTATCAATGCAATTTCTTTTGATGAAGAATTGTGATCAATGTAAATTTAATTAATGAAATAAAATCCGATGTAACACCTCTTGATGTGTGCGATGTAGTGTTTATTGTAGTGCCTACATGTTTATCATATATGCCATATAAATGAGAAGCAAAAACCAATATCACTTGATCAAATACGGTAAGTATTTTATCATCAATGCACATAAAGTGAAATCTAAGATCTCTATGGTAAGTGCCCATCAAACTATGAAATTGATTAATACAAGCAAGAAGTATGTACTTCTCTATTTGAGGCGTGATCCAAAATATATTAACAAAGGTACCATATGAGTTTATTGATTCTCTAGATGGGAGAGATTAGAATTTGGAACATTTCAAGCATGTTGTTTATTTTGTCAAATTACAGTCACCAACTTTCAATGAATTTGAGGCGCTAGACAATTTTTTTTGGCCCTGTAATGGATTAGGGTTGTATTAGGATTTTTTAAGCCTAAAACATATTTTTTGTTCTCATCGAGAAATTTCAACAAGCTATTGTACACCTAAAATGGAGTTTGTATGGGAAAGTTTGGGCCCCAACAAGGTAACAAACCAAATATTCCCCACATGTCCAAGTGACTACCATGTCAACTCACTATAATTTGAATATGGGGAGTTAATAATATGGGGAATCCATTAGATACTTCTAGGATCATCATGGAGGTTCCAATAGGGTTTTGAAACCCTAAACCTAACCCTAAATATATTTCTAGCTATAAAAAACCTAGTAGAAAGAGGGAAGAGGATTTGTTTTTTTACTAGTTGTCGGTTATTCCATAGTATGAGTAGGAGTGGGGAGGAGGTGATAACAAAGTAGAGAGATAGAAGCATATTGTAGAGGACTATAGAAAGACCATAGTGTCTCATAGCTACATAGTGAGCTTGGAAAGCTTTATATTTTGTATTGTAATCTCCATAATATAGGAAGATAGAAGGCACATACCTCCATTGAACTCTAGTTTTCTCGTATGGGATTCTAGGGTAAATAATCATGTTCCATTATACGTGTCTTTATATTTTAGTCTATTTCATATGAAACAAAAGTTAAAGAATCTGAATGGTATGTTTTTATTTCTATTGAAGTGTTAAAAATACAAAAAGATAGTTGCACAGTCAAGCATAGGCTCATTATAGCTGTTTTAACTTTAGATTCGTTTTGGTGAGCTGACCATTGGAATATCTACGACAATTTACATATCATATTGGAATCAAAGTGGGTTTAATTGGGAATTTGGTGGTTTGAGGTGTAGTATATGATTACTCAACTTTGGAGATACAAATATGTGAGGGAGTTATACCCTGTTGATCTTGAGATCGATACAAGAAGAGTGAAGAAGCAACTACAATTCGTATAAATGGACGAAGAGCATCAGGAAATACCCCTTGGTCAAGATGAAAGGATATTCACAATGTTGGAAGCTAAAGTAAATGATATTTGCAATAGCATGGCCATAGTCATTGTTTCTCTTGAAAAAAATATCAACCCCTTTTTGGAGAAGCCCAAATCTCATGAGAAACTAGAAAATCATGAGGAGTGGAGGGAAGAGAAGGAAGAACTCAAGCTTGAAAATACGACTCCAATAACTAATATTCTTAACACCTACTTAAGATGGAAGAAAAGGTTAAGATCAATCCCTATGAAGGTGAGGTAGATAGACATAAATTGAATCATTGGTTGGGACAATTAAACCTCTATTTTAGTGTGCATAATGTGCGAGAGGAGCAAACGATAGATTGAAGCTAAAATGACATACATGGACTTGGTGGGAGAGCTACATTGACGCCCTTAGGTTGGGGGAAAATCTACTAGTAACTAAGTGGGAGGTGTTGAAATACCTCTTCAAGTCACAGTTTTACCTTATTGGGTATGAAGAGGACCAAAAGATTCATTGGCACTATTACAAACAAAGACAAGGAAAAAGTGTACAAGAACACATTATAGAGTTTTGAAAGCAAGTTATTCAGTTGGGAATAAATCCTTGGGACCTAGATGTGGTCATCAAGTACCTGGGTGGTCTTCACAATCACATACAAAGGAAAGTTATGTTATTTAAGCCCCAAGATCATAGATGAGGCTTGTGTACATGCCTAATGCATTGCATATAACAATAAGAAGGGGCAACTAAATGGTTTGAAGAAAACTGACTAGCATGGAGCTTCCAATAAAGGGGATAAGAACAAGGGAAAAGGAAAAAATAATAATACTATTGCCACTACATGTGTACAAGGACCTTAATAAACAATGTAACCATTGCAACATTCATACCCACACAAAAGAAAAATGTTGGAAACTACATCGAGATCGAATCCTCGATATTGGAAATAGGAGAATTCCAAGAAGAATAATCTTTTAGTGGAAGAAGGAAACGAGATAGAAAGCAACTTAGATGTGGACAAGACGATTGTTTGCACAACATTGCAAAACGAGGTGCACCTGAATAGCTCCCATCCCAAAGAGGAGAAGGAGATGACAAAGTTGTTCCATATCAAGATTTAGATGAAGAAGAACAAAGTAGATGCTTTGTTTGGTTCTAGTTCACAAGGGAACCTCATAGTAGAGGACCTATTATATAAATTTGGTGTAGAAATGCTCAATCACCCTCATCCATACCCTTTGGGTTGGGTGAATAAGCTCATATTAGATGCATTTGATATTCTATTGTGTTTTTCTACACCAACTTGTTTAATGTGCTTTTTATGTAGATAGAAACATTATGTTAGTTATCTATTGAAGTTAAACATTATTATGAGTTGAGGATTTTGAAAATACAAAGTAAAAGTTTATATTTTTCAAGCTTCTATGCTTTTCCAGGTTATTCATTAAAACTTCGGAGGTGCCACATAATAAATTTGAGAGTTGACATTTCAAACCTTGAGTTAGGTTCATCATCATGACTTCTTTTTCTCCTGATGATGAGCCTAGATTGAAGTTCAAAATGTTGACTCTCAAAAGTAAGAGTTGTTATTAGAAGGATCGATTTTAATATGTTTTAACACATAGAATTATTAACCAAGTTTATTGATAATTTAGTGAAATCTACATCACATTTACATGATTCACAATAGACAATTAATGCTAAACTTGGGGTTTTTAAAGTTATATATGAAAGTGGTGAGGCAACACTACTTATTTATTCTTCTTCTTGTCCATTTCCTTTAATTTAATACATTATATATTATGTATATGTTTTTCATTTAGATTATGATTATGTTCAGACACACACACACACATCTACGTGTGTATTCATGTATACATATATTTGTGTGGATTTATTTATACACATATTTGTGTGGATTTATTTATGTGTTTTTAGAAAGATTTAAAAATACATTAACAAACCTTTTTAAATTTGTCATTAAATGTATGTACATGGAAAATTTGTATTCCCTTAACATCGCACATGACATTGATATTGTTTTTAAAATCGTAACATAATCTTATCGTGTAGGTGTGATTGAGAAACCTAGGGAAGGAATATGTACAACCAACTTAGGAGAAAGAGGTAGGGAGACTACGTTCAAGTTTAGGAGGCCATCTAACCCTAACAAATAAGTAGAAAAATGGGGTAAGAGACACCTTTATAGAAACACACCAACTCCCTAGTAAACAAGATAAGCCTAGTTGGGATGAATAATTTAGGTAGAAGTGCAATCGCCACTCAACTTTTGGGAAAATTGAGAAAAACAGGAAGGGAAGGAGGGAAAGGATCACTGAGCTAATTATGGTTTATTATTATCTATATTTATGTATATGTTATGGGATTATATATGATTTTTTTAGGTTGATTCACAACAACAAACTAGCTACAACAAATGGAAATAAAACACATAAAAGAGATAAGCTAAATTAGGTTAAGTTTTTTTTTTTTTTGTTTTGTAAGTAAGATCTTTTCTATTAAAATATTAACATAATGTACATAGGAACCACCATAGCAAGCATTCAACCCATATATCCATCATTATCCCATAATTTTGCTAGCCCGCCCAGTGGGAAACCATGCCAGCTATCAAAAAGAGACATAACAAACTAAGTCTGTCATAGCAATATTCCGAGACTGAAAAAATTGAGATAAAGAGACTAGATAAAGCAACATAAACCATAAAACATAAAACATAGTAGTCCCAATCTAAAAAAGGTAAGGACAAGATCAATCATCCAAATCATGAACCTAGGGCGAAGCCTTGGACATGCTTGCATCGACCCTAGCAACCAAAGGAGACGGATGAGATCTCGGAGGATACCCACTATCTCGAGATAATTTAAGTGAGCCTCCATTGAATTTTACCATCTAGGACACCATGGTTAACAAAAACTTGATTTGGCTCTCAAGATCCTCCAGTTTTTTCCTAAATTTTCAATAGTCTTGCTCCTTAGGAAACACCCCCTCGCCCACCATGGTTTTAGCATGCCATTGTAGTTCCACAGTTCAGTGGAATTTAGTGTCCCTATTCGTGGAGCATCCTAAGTCTAGGATTATTTGCTCCAACTTCTCATCCACAATATTGTCCTCCCTGTAAGCCCTGATAAGCTTCACCTCCTCCTCTAAGGGTTGCATGGCTTCCTTAGCAGTAGGAGGGACCAAACTTTGGTAATGGGTTGTTGCAACCTCCGTTGAAAATCCTACCCTTGTTTTACGTACCTCAGAAGAAATGGTGCGACACGACCAAAGATCCATAGGAAACCAACAATCAAGAACCAAATCCTTCTAGAAATTTTCAGAAAGAAAAACAATAGTGGTAATGGCAACTCGAGTTAGATTCATACCCATATTTGGTAGTTTCTTCCCACCCTTTGCAATAATGAAGGCTAGTACAAGGCCGAGAAAATCACTGAGAGTCACAAAAAGAAACATGCTCCTCATCAACCTAGGCTCCTCTCGTCTCGTACACATCCACCACCTTCGACGTTGATTGTGCATCATTCTCTCGCCAGCAGGGATCAGATTGTGGAGGAGAAGGGTCAGACAAGTTCAAATGGACAAATGGAGGGGCAAGTAGAGTAAGAGAAATAGTTAAAACACCCATATCACCCTAGACAACTGTGCCATTGCCAATTTTTCCTCATGGTCATGGCTCTTTTCGTCAGTTGTGACCCGATTTGAGTGAGGTTAATTTTCCCTTTCAATTTGGTGATTTAGTTAATTTTTTAATCATAAAGTAAATGTGAAAATAAAATATGAAAAACTGTAATAACGTTATGATATAAAGCACATAAAATATCCGCAAACACTACTACAATACAGGGTTGTAGCGTCATATTGAGTGTTGTTTCGAAATGTATTTTTCTAGTAAAAAATTCAAGTTTTCATGACACAAAGCTCGACACAACATGGTGTATTGTATTTTGCATTGAAGTTGCATCACATTTGTGTTAATGTTATCAACATGTGCTTATTTAAGTGTTTTTTTTTTTCTATCAACACATTCAAAATGCGCTTAATTCGTGTATCTAAATTGTAGTGTGTTTGCATCGAAAATAATTAGAAAACAATGCTTCAACACCATATTTGCATCTTTTTTCAATGAAAGCATGTTTTTTGTGTCTCTAAATTGGTGTTCGTGCATCGTATTACGATTGTAATAATTTCTATTATCATCAACCTAACAACGCAGTTTAGTTATTAACATCGAAATACAATTTTTTTGCATCGAGTTTACGTCTTCTAAGCATCATATTACTTTAGTTTTGTGTGTCATTTTTATAATGTAATAAATATTGTTGCAAAGCATCAACATAATGGTAATTCCATTTTAGCATCACATTTACATCATTTTAGTGTTAACTATATTAATATTTTTTTTAATCAGTAACAATATTTTTTTAATATATTTTTCAAAGAGGTAAAATTACAAAAAATTACAAAATGCTAGAGTAGACAAGGCATGGAAGTGATCTCAGGAACCTCCACTATATGAAACAAGGGTATATAGTATTAATGATATAGTCCTAAAAACAACTACAAAAGAGAGGTGTGTTAATCAACTTAACAACATATAAAAGCTAAGATTCATCAAAGGAAAAATAAACTATTTTTCCCAATAGATGGGTTTGCAAAACTTAAAAGCAAACAAGAAGAACTTCATCTAGTATCCATTTTTATGTGTGGTTTCAAGCTAGGGATATATTTGTCTTATATCTTCTTGAGTAGCATCCCATTGATTTGTACCAGCTCCCGATTTTGAATGAGAAGCTCCATGGAGTATGGCGTGAGGTTTCTTACTAGATAAGCCAAGAGGTCTGTGATAGGCTCTCTAAAATGCTTTTGGATATCCAAGCTTGAGGCAACAAAGGAATTGATGCACAACATCATGTCTAAGGTGTTCTTGAAGAGATTTCTTATGCCTCTTGTATTCACGAGGTCTTCTATAGGAAAATTAAATATGGGGGGGATCATCTTTTTCCTTACCTTTTCCATCGGCCCAATCTTACTCATCTAGCCCGATTACCCTTGAGAAAGATCTTCATATACAAGGGAGAGAAGGAAAATATTTTTTTCATGTTGTACTCTTTGAAGAGAGCACATATGCCTCTCTTAAAGCAACCACTATTTTCCTCTTAATTAGTGGAGTCCTCACTTTCTAGCTTGATAGGGGCTTTCCATTTTATGGTTCGTCCAATCGTTCAATGGGTGCCAATGACTCTACCTAAACTAGGGGGATTCTGAAAATTTCTCTCATTTGGATTTCAAGGATTATGGGCGACCTTATCCTCAATATTATAGGTATTCTACAGCTTAGGGATCTCCTAGACTAGAATGGGAATATGGATATCCATATGGGAAGGAGGGATCACAGTCCTATAGGTATGCAAAGGCTTCAAATGGAGAGGGTCTTCAAAGGAATGTGAGCATGACAAGGGGGAATTGGGCTTTGGAGGACAAATATGGCTACATAGAGGCTTGATAATCCTAGAAATTAAAAGAATTGGAGAAACAAACTAAAAACCAAGAGAGGTGGCAAGTTTATCTTTAAGCTTTGCAAGCCAAATCTTGTCATGATGAGGAGAAATCTACCCACAATATGGAGGATATGAGAGTCATGGAAGCAAACATTATTATAGAGGTAGGAAAACCTGTCTTCTAGTTGTGGGTAGGTAAATCTTGAATCATTAGAAGGACCAAGACACATAAGATCATCATTTCTCTGAGTGGAAAACTTGTTGTGGCTTTACTACTTGTATTTCTTGTGCAAAGTGGTAGCTTGTGAGGGTCACATGTGTCATTCCTAGAGATGACCTCTTCTCTGTGTGTCACCCTATCCAAGGTATCATCAATTATGTTAATACTGATTTTATTATTTTGATTAATTTAATTATTAATTAATTATTATTATCAATTAATT
>SNQJ01S0010940.1:0-12031 GCA_010110895.2 Picea sitchensis
AGAAGAAAATGTCTAATTTTGCAGGAATTTCAAGTAAATGTCTTGGGATTGGATCATCTCAAAGAGTTGTATAAAGATGATGCAAATTTTAAGGAAGCTTATGAAGCATGTAAGAATCCAGTGAGCAGGGATAGGAGTCCTTGGATGGAATTTATGTTGTAAGAAGGATTGTTGTTCAAAGGATGCTAATTTTGTATACCAAAGTGCTCAATGAGAGATAATTTATCGCAGGAAAAACATAATGGAGGATTGGCAGAACACTTTGGAAATGACAAGACATATGCTCATTTGAGTACCTATTACTTTTGGTCAGGGATGAGAGTTGATGTGAAGAAATTTGTGGAGAGATGTAGAGTTTTTCAACATGCTAAAGGGAGACATTAGAACATGGGATTGTATCAACCACTACCAATTTCAAATAGGCCATGGGATGTTTTAAGTATTGATTTTTTTTTAGGATTGCCTGGAACTCAAAGAGGCAATGATTTCATATTTGTAGTAGTGGATAGATTTTCTAAGATGACACATTTTATACCTTGGAATAAAACTAATGATGCAACACACATTGCAAATTTGTTTTCTAAAGAAGTACTGAGACTATATGGTCTTCCTACAAGCATAGTTTCAGACATGGATACAAAATTTGTTGGTCATTTTTGGAGAACATTGTGGAAGAATCTAGGAACTAAGCTCAGTTTCATCTCATCCTATCAGCCTCAAACTGATGTCCAAACTAAAGTTATCAATAGGAGTTTGGGAAATATATTGAGAAAATTGGCAAGTGAGCATCCACATCAATGGGATCAAGCCCTTACATGGGATGAATTTTCTTACAATAACTCACCAAATCGAAGCATTGGATGTATCCCATTCAAAATTGTGTATGGAGTGCATCCATGAGGAGTGTTTTAGCTCATAGATTTAGGAAAGGCATGGATGAGGAGTGTTGATGGAGAAGACTTTGCTACAGCCATGCAGTCATTGCATGAACAAGTTAAGGGGATGCAAAAGGAAAACAGTAAAAAGTGTAAGCAGAGGGTTGATTTGAAGAGAAGGGAAGTCAATTTAGAAGAAGGAGATTTAGTATTGGCACACTTAAGAAAGGAAAGGTTTCCCAAGAGAGAATATAACAAGCTCAAAATGAAGAAGATCGAACCCTACAAAATCTTAAGGAAGTTTTCATCCAATGCTTATGAGATCGAACTTCCAGTTGGCATTGGACTATCTATGATCTTTAATGTAGCAGATTTGTACCCTTATGTTGGGGATGAACCAGAAACCCCAGTAAGTGAACCAGGCAGTGACAAAGACAAGTCAATCTGATGAATGAAGTAGCTACCTACAGCCAAGTGAATTCAAATGGAGAATATTTTGTACAGGAGATTGATGAAGAAAACCAAAGACAAGGAATACTATGAACATTTGGTCAAATGGAAGGATCACCCAATAGAGGATGTTACTTGGGTAACTGTTGCAATCATACAGAAAAGTGGTATAACGATCGAGGACCTCATGGATGAGAGTCCATGAATACTTTTTTTTCTTGGGAATCTGATGCAGGGGCATTGAGAAAATCTCCCGCTCTGATTTCTAGAAGTCCAAAATTCATGTTTTTTAAGCAAATATTCGAATTTGAATTTTTGTTATAATAGATTAGGGAAAATAAAAATAAGAGATTCGATCTCTTTATTAAGTGATAGTTCGAGTCAAGTTTGGTTAGTAGTTGAGTGGAAGTAGGATCATTCAGATTTCCTACTCAAAATAGAAAATTGGATCATATTGTTTTGGATCTCTTAGATATCTGATATTTGTAATAAAAATCTGAACTCAAGTTTGTAGAGGGGGGGATTTTTGGAGAGATTTCAAAGGTTTTGAGTTTAATAAAAAATAGATTTTGAATCTAAAACCTTTGCGTGCATGTTCTTCTCATTCCCAATACAATTCAGGTTCTGTACAATTCAACTCAGAGTATAACCCTTGTTTTGTAATAAACTCAGATTGGATTGCAATTAAAACAATGTATTTATTCTCTGAATCTTTGATTGAGTGTAAGTTGGGTGCATTTGCAAGTGGTGGTGAGGTGTTCCACCATATTTCCTCTATTTTTTTAAGTTACAGCAAGGAGTATGCTACATCTAGAAAATGTCATTGTTGTTATCACAATTGATTGGAGTCGATTCGATTTGGAAATAGTGTGTTGGAGACTGAGTGACTATCATGCTTGATATTCTCAGCAATTAGTTTTGATAGTTGGGATATAGCATTTAGACTGTATGCTCATGGAAATTTCAGTAGCGATGTGGATTTCCGGTACCATTATTCAATTCCTATAGCGACTACACACATCTGGTAATATTAATTTTGATTCTTGCATAACACATCTTTCTCAGCTTTATAGATTCCCTGTATAGATCGTTCAAAGAACAAGTATTGTTTCAGGTTATGAATGATTTAAGAACCCAGAAAGAGATGTGAAATCAAATTTTGAAAAACAACATCAATCTTATTACAAAGGCATATATATCTTAAACAAAGGTTTTAAATATAAGTGTTTGAAAGCATAGGAACTATAGAATGAGTTTGTTTTATCGATAGAGGTTGTGAAAAATCAGTGAGCTTTCTCATAATTTATTTCAGAGAATGTTTGGGCTTATAGGAAAGGAAAGCTATACCTTTCACCTGCACCAGAAAATTATACAGCGGAAACATAAAGATCGGAGAGAAACCATCCATGTACAAGGGACAGTAAACTTTCAATATTTAGAATTTCCACCAATCCTCTCAGCAAAAATAAAAAACAATAAAATCCCATAAAATTCCCCAACCGACTTGCAAACTTGTTGATGTCACATGTACGGCATGCTAACGTCAATTGTACGAATTGTATTGACTGATGACGTCAATCGTATGATCCTATCACCCACCCAGAAAAACCCGCATGTGCGGCATGTCTCTTGTCCTCACATTGCATCCTATATGGATTGATTCCTCCCACATGTGTGGTTGTACGACCTATTCATAAGTGTAGTTTGATTCACATGTGCAGCCTGTACTTTCCTCTCACGCGTGTGGTTTGTTGTGTTTTTCCTTTCACACGTGTGAGGTCACACATGTGGCCTCTCTCCTTGGCTGAAAAAATAAAAGAAATTCCGTAAACCCTAGGTCATATTTTTCAAAGTGCAAAAAATCCCTCGCTGAAATTGCCACCCCATCTCCTTGACACTAGTGTTTACTCACTTATTCCATCTTCCACAGCTCAATACACAAGGGGTTTTCACCAAAATAAAGATGTAATGAGAATGCCAACGAATATTCTCACATACCCGACACCAAGGTCAATGTGAGAATACTTGTCTGAAGCTACAAAACATCAACATTGCAAAGAAGGCATATCAAAACTACTACAAACCAAAATTTTAGACTCAAAGGGGTTGAATTTCATGGATACTTCGAGAAAAAGGTCGGTCAACAAGACAATCTATAAACCAAGGATTTTATAGTTATATTAACTTGAAATTAGAATAAATTTTGATTGGAAGATTTGTTTTTTGTGATTCAAAAATTACGATAAAGAGACAAAAGAGGAGTATAATTATTTTCAAACATATAAAAGGGTTCTACAAAAAGATATACTCCTTCTAAACCTGTAGAGAAACCATACATGAATCTTGAAGAAAGTGAAGACTTAGGGTATTGGGTATCCCAATTAAGGAAGTAATTTAATGACATGGGTTGTAAGGTCTCCCACGACACCCATCTAGAGCACGCGCTCCTTCGAAATATTTGGTGATGGAATAGATGTAGAGCATAAGGAGGAAGCGATCGATTGGGTGAATGAAGAAGTTTGGGTGTGATAAGGGGCATCTTGGGTGCACGATGGTGACATGCAACACCACGGGGGAACACACCTTACTTGTCTTAGAACAATTGATGAAGACTTGGGTTGTGTTTGGGCAAGGGTGGGGAAACTTGGGAGCATGCCCAAGGAGTGGACTCGTCTTCCCTCAACAACATGGATGCACTAGAGAGGTTGGAATACCCCATCGACACACTCATGAGGAGTCACAATGATCAACACAAGAGAACACACAAGGAAAGGGGTGTGCAGCAAAGGATGGGGCACGTCGGTCCAAGATACATGACAGTCGATGGGAACGTGAGCTTGGATAGGCACACTGGATCCATAGAGGGGGCACAACAAATCGTTTGAGTGTGTTTTTTTGAAGGGGTGTGACACACCCAAAAGACATGATGTTTCCTACAAGTGACCTTTGGAGTTCTGATAAGAGCAAGGGAGAACAACGAAAGGAAGGCATAGAATATTGGCAAGATATTTGGAGGACAAGTCTAAGGAAAGTCTGAGGCAACGAGCTGAGGAAGAGTTTCCAAGATGGAAGACAAGTAGCCAAGAGTGGGACGCTTTGGGAGGTTTTGGGGAAGTCTGGAAATACAGGCCTATTGGAGGCATGTGTGAGGAAGAATCAAAATCTATGTTAGCTTAGTGAAATTCTAAAGAAACGAAGGGACAGTAAGTCTTTAGCTGTGGGCACGTCTGAGATGCAACGTGGGAAGTTGCGGAGACGGTTGCGACAAAGAGTCTTGGTGTGACAAATCTATTTATGAGTGTCTTGGTGAGGTGATGTGAGTCGTGTGACTCTACTGAATTTGTAAACCGATCTGGTAGTGCTTATATTGTAAATATTTCAAAATAGAAAAGACTTAGTTGGGTGTTAGGCATGGTTTGTTCCGCCTGCACTATTTCTATGTATGTCTTTCATTTGTTCTGTAGTTTTTCTCTTGGTTTCTCATGCTCATGGATGTATGCTTATATATGAATAAGTGTTAAACCATTAACAATTGTCTAAGTATACAAGAGTTGCACTAGAGTAGGAGTGTGACTCGCCAGTAGCCTAGAATGGAGTATGGGTATGCTCTAGGTGAAGAGGTGTAGTCCAGACAAAGTATTCTTGATGTGCCAAGCAACCCAGTAAGAACCGTTGTGGTGTCGCACACCCTCAAGAGTTGAACGATCGCAAGATATGAACAAGTGTCCTCTAGGATCGTGACAGGTGGTGTTAGAGCTTGTTCATTGTTGATTTTGGAGAAGGGTTGGTGATCTCTTCACCACTATCTCGATGATAGGTGGTACCAAAGAAAACTTTGAGTAATAGTTTAGTGGGATCTTAACCAAAATGTCCCATTAGTGACATGTGGTATCGGATCATATTTGGCTCTTCACTACTACTACAGACGGAATGGTTGTGGTGGGGTGCACTTGTTTGGTGAAGCAATTTGAGCGCAGGCTTGGTGAGGGTTCATCAGGTGGACCGACCCATCGTAGAGGAAACTTGAGCATAGAATTGGTAGTTTGTGACATAAGTGAAGGGATGAATTGCGGATGAAGCCGTGACTTGTGAAAAGACATGGGCGCACCCCTTGAGCAGGCTAAGCACGGAGTTTTGAGGGTGAAATAAGCACTTGGGAAAGGCGGATGAACGCAAGACTATCGCAGAACTTGTTGCATACCCAAATGTAGAGTTGAAAGTAGAGGCAGTTGGGCACAAACCTTGGTGAACGTTTCAATCAGGCAGGTTGCTTTGTCATAGGTGGTTTGATCATATTCCTATGTGCATACACAGACCAAGGGTGAAGTTCGTGAGGGTGAACCAAGCACTTGTATGTGTAGATGACCACAGGACTCATCATACTTGGGATGGTGCGAAGGAGTTGTACATAACTCTTGAGAAGACCAAGTGATGTGGTTCAAGCAACAAAATGGACAGTGCAAGTGACAAATCTTGGAAGGTCAAGAGAGCCAATGTAGCTCAACGATTTGAGAAAATACAAGAGACTTTGGAGAGGATGGATGAATTTGATGCATAGATAGGTCCAAGATCAGAAGGTTGAAGAAATTGACAAGGAGGACTAATGCTTTGTCATCAGCTATGTTGAGAGCACTCAAAGAGGAGATCATCCAACATGAAGGAAGTGGAGTACAAAAGAATCATCCCAAACCACTCGTCGGGAAAAGTAGGTTGATGGAGTGTTGCCTCTATAGGTTCAAGATCAGCAGATTAAAGGTATTGACAAGGAGGATTGAGGCTTTATTTTCAGTTGAGTTGGGAGCACTCAGGGAGGAGAGAATCCAACATGAAGAAAGTGGAGCAGGAAAGAATCATCCCAAACCACTCGTGAGGAAAAGTAGGTTGATTGAGTGTTAGCTCTGTTTGCAAAATCACTTTATGAGGAACTATCCAATGCAAGGGAAGTTGGATTTGTTGGTTTAGGAGGAGGCTCAACTCACACCGACAGTGGAAGATTCAGAACCCTTGGAAAATATGGCTCAAGTGTATAAATTAACGGAAGAAATGAGTGAAGTCATGGAAACGTTGGTGGAACGCATGCATGAGTTCAAGACAAGAGGTCAAGGGCATTTTTTACAAAGTGAAGAAATTGAAGGACACTGCTTTGTGGAAACAATAGTAAGTGAGTTGAACATGGAAGTCTTGGTTGACACTGGGGAAACCCACAATTTTGTGAGTGAACGAGCCATGAAGTCTCTTCACTCCAAACCTGAGAACTACACTAGAATGTGTAAAGTGTTGAAGTCAACAATGATGTCAGTGGCGGGGATTGTTCGTTTAGCACCATTGAGACTTGGGGAGTGGTTTGGAAACATGGAATTGTTGGTATCTCCATTGAAAGATCATGCAATTATATTGGGCTTGGACTTCCTCATATTTTCCAAATCAGCTCCACTCATTCATGAAAGTATCTTAGTATTCTTGGACAAGGCCAAAACACCAAGCACACCCTTGACGACAAAGAGGAAGCTAGGGAGGATGCCTAGGATATCTGTGATCAAGTTGATAGAAGAAGTCATTGGGAGCACATACAAGCCTTGCAACGTAACACATCAGCGGGAAGTCATCCACACCATAGCATCTATGAGTAGTCTAGGGAAAGAAGATCAATAGTTGATGGTGATGAAGAGTTCGGTGAAAAAATCCATAGGGAAGGTTGGGTGATTAAGGGACCTACAAAACCATGAACGTGAGTGTAAGAGAAAATTGGACTCTTCACTTTCCATGGAGTAGGAGGAACATCACCATGTAAATATTCATCAACAATAGATTATGGATGTTGTGGAAGATTGGTTAGTAGACTTACCCACCGCAGAAACTCCAAGAGTTGAGCCAAGAGAGTGCATGAAGGCACTCACTCAATCATACTTGGAGATGAATGTGGAAGAGGTAGGAGTTGACGACCGACACCCAGCAGTGATCGTGAACTTTTGTAGGAAGGCCATGGGGATATACAACTTCCAACTTACTGCGGAACAACTTGAGGAGTTGGGATGCACACCGAAGGAAGTTCGTTTGGTCATACGATACTTGTGCATAGAGCACAAGTCAGACACGATGTATTCCAATAGCCTTGGTGGGGGCTATTGGGTACACTCTCTTTGTTAAACAAAGAAGATGGAGATGTTTTACCGAGAGCAAGAAGCACAAATGGTCATGCCTATTGGAGATGTCATCGAAAGACTCAAGAAGGGAAGTTGTGAAATGATGGAAGGGTTGTGGAGGAAACTTGCCAAATTGTGACAAGGGGAAGGACCGTGTCCATAACCAAAGGGGCTCGGCTAAGTGAGACGAACAAGTTGAGACTGTAGTGGGCGACTCAACAAGGCCAAGAAGAGTTGTACATGATGACAATGAGGTAGACAGAAAAGGGTTTGTTGGACGTGGAGATGTGCATTCTCTAACGATGAATGTGATAGTTGGAATGATCATCCAACCAATTCGAAACTTGAGGGGATCCAATGTACATGACACACAAACAATAGAGTTAAATTATCGAAGTCATCACAGGTCAAGAGAATTCATCACTTGGGAACACTTTGCAGAACTTCCTGAGGAGAGTTTCCTTGATGCTAGCAGTCGAGGAGATAGTAGTCATTGAGTGGTGATGAGATCCGGAGATGGGGTAGAGATGTCATAGATATCGACAGATATTTTCGGGGATGGAAACAACTTGGAGTGGGAGAGGATGTAAGGTATCCCATGAAACCCACCGAGTGTGCGCACTCCTTGGGAAGATTTGGTGACGGAACGGACGAAGACCACAAGGAGGAAACAATCGATTGGGAAAACAAAGACATTTGGGTGTGAGCAGGGGTACCTTGGGTGCACAATGGTGACGTGCAGCACCAAGGGGGCACACACCTTACTTTCCTTAGAACGATTGACGGAGACCTGGGTTGTGTTTGGGAAAGGGCAGGGAAACTTGGGAGCATGTCCAAGGAGTGGACTCGTCTTCCCTCAGCAACATGGGTATATCAAAGAGGTTGGACGACCCCATCAACGCAACCACGAGAAAACGTGATGATTGGAACAACAGAACACACAAGGAAAGGGATGTGCACCCAAGGATGGGGTGCGTCGGTTCAAGAGACATGATGGTTGATGGGTGCACTGGGTCCACAGAGAGGTGTGATGAATTGTTTGAGTTTGGTTTTGTGAAGGGGCATGATACACCCAAAAGATTATGTGTCGCACAAGTGACCTTTGGAGTTCCTATAAGAGAAAGGGTGCACAACCAAAGGAAGGAATAGAAGATTGGCAAGAGATTTGGAGAAAAAATATGAGGCAACGAGTTTAGGCAGAGTTTCCAAGATGGAAGACAAGTAGCCAAGAGTGGGACACACTGGGAGGTTTTGGGGAAGTCTAGAAACACAATTCTATTAGAGGCATGTGTGAGGAAGAACCTGAATCTGTGTTAGCTTGGTGAAAGTCTGCAGAAACGAAGGGACAACAATTCTACGATTGTGAACACGTCTGAGATGCACCTTAGGATGTTATAGAGACGGTTGTGATAGAGAGTCTTGGTGTGACAAATCTATTTATGAGTGTCTTGGTGAGGTGAGGCAAGTCGTGTGACTCTTCCAAATTCATAAATCGAGTCAGTAGTGCTCATATTGTAACTATTTTAAAATAACAATTACTTAGTTGGGTGTTATTTTTGTGTATTTTTTTTGTTTGTTCCGCAGTTGTTCTCTTGGTTTCTCATGTTCATGGTTGTATGCTTATATATGAATAAATGTTAAACTATTAAGAATTGTCTAAGTATACAAGACTTTCACTAAAGTAGGAGTGTGAGTCGTCAATAGCATAGAATGGAGTATGGGTATGCTCTAGGTGAAGAGGTGTAGTCTGGACAAAGAATTCTTTGTGTGTCAAGCAACCAAGTAAGAATTGGTGTTGTGTCGCACGCCCTCAGGAAGTGAATGGTCACAATATTTGAACAGACTTCATGTGGGGTCGTGACATGGGTGATAATGTGTTCAAAAAGATTGATTTGGCACATTTGCAAGAAATATTAACGGTGGAATTGATGGTAAAATCGATCAAAATATGGAACCATTAAAAAATTCAATGGAAGGCATGCTCTAGCATACCCTAGATGAGAGGCTCCCCAAAAGTGATATTGTGACATAAGGAAATCATTAAAACAGGGAGAACATAATTTTTTAACCTCAATCACATACAGGAAATATTTTAACACATTTGGATAACATGAATATTGAGTCCTATAATCATGATTGTTCATCATTCCAAGATCTACATCATTAAGGGTTCAACTCAGGACCAAGGAACTACTTAATTCCTAACACTAATATGAGAAAAATTGATGGTAAAGATCATATAACATGGATATTCCAAATGGAACGATTCTTTGATCTATACCGAGTGCCAAGTTTACAAAAGGTAACTCTTGCATCCTTGTATTTAGAACCTAGTCAATTTGTCTAGTTCCAATGGTTTTGTGAACAAAAAAAGGATTATGTTGTCTCTTGGTCCATTTTTATGAATGGATTGATAGCATATTATGGAGATACTAAGAGCAACACATTCTTTAGTCTATTGATAAATCTTCAGAAAAAAAGGTCTAATTACAAATCACAATCAACAATTTCAAAAGATGAATCTCATAGTAAAGAACATTCCATAGGATAATTTGTTAGATCTCTTTATAGGAACTTTAAAGAAGAGCAGTCAACATGAGGTGGGTCACTTGGAACCTAAATCCATGGACCATGCTTTCAGTGTGGCAAGGAAAGTTGAAAGAAAAAATATGGCTACTAGAAGGGTGGCCAATAAAAACTATAGAAAGCACAATGTTCCCTCTTGTAACCTCATTCAACCTACAAGGTTGACACCTCAACAAATGGATGAAAGAAGAGAAAAGGGGTTATATTTTAATTGTGGCAGCAAGTAGAATAAGGGGCATAAATGTAGTGAGAGTAATTATTCTACATCGACGTGAAGAGGAAGAAGATCAAGTGTTGGAATTGTCACAAGATATAGAACTAGAACAAACTACTCCTACCCTATCTTAACATGCATTGGCTAGCATCAAAACTTCTCAAACTTTCAATATAGAAGGATATAACAAAAAGAAAAAGGTAATAGTGTTGATTGATTCTGGTAGTACACATAACTTCATTAATTTCAAATTAGCCAAACTTCTCAATTACTTTATATATCCAACACTAGAGTTTCAAGTAATGATTGCAAATGGAGGTACCATAAATTGTTCATGGAAGTGTTGTAGTATTTAGCTCACTATGGGTGAATATTCATTAGATAGTCCAATGATTGCAATCCAAATGGCTCGATGTCGATGTTGTATTATGGATCCAATGGTTACAATCATTGGGAACAATGGCTCTTAATTTTTAGGAACTTTTCATGATATTTTCCTCAAAAGCCAAGCAAATTGAACTTAGAGTTATCCACAGGAAACCCTCTAAAGTGATAAGCTCTAAAAACATGACAAAATTGATAAGAAAGGGACACCATGGTGTAATTGCACATTTGTGCTTACTAGATATTAAAAAATCTAGACCCTTTGTTCCCATGGATCTCCAAAACATTATTGACAATCATTCCAAGGTATTTGGAGATATGCATAAAGGTATTCTAGCCGCTCGATATCATAACCATGTTATTCATTTGAAACTGGGAGGTGTACCACCTAACATTAGACCCTACAAGTACCCATATACACAAAAGAGTGAGATTGAGTGTATGATTCAAGAAATGTTAGAGGTTGGCATCATTCAAACTAGAAAATTTGCTTTATATTCACCAATGGTGCTGGTTTAAAAAAAAAAGGTTCATGGCATATGTGTCCAAATCATAGAGAGATCAAGAAAATGACCATTAAAGACTAGTTTCATATTCATGTCATTAATGAATTGTCGAATTAATTATAAGGAGAAATTTTATTTACCAAGTTGGATCTCCATTATGGATATCATCAAATTATAATGAGGCAAGACATCTCCAAAATAGCCTTTAGAACACATGAAGGTAATTATGATTTTTGCTGATGTTGTTTGGCCTTACTAATGTGCCTTCTACATGTCAAAGCTTGATGACTTCTATTTTCAAACCCTTACTCAGAAAAATTGTGTTAGAATTTTTTGATGATATACTAATCTACAAAAAAATATTGGGAAGAGAATGCACAACATGTTGAAACAGTCTTAAAACTATTGGAAGAGAAACAATTGTATGAAATTCCTTCCAAGTGTTCCTTTGACATTTAGGAAGTGGAATATCTGGGTCATATTGTATCTCATGAAGACGTCAAAGTGGACCCTACCAAAATTATATCTATGATGGAATGGCTAATTCCTGAAACCTTGGAGAATCTTAGATTGACATGATATTACGCGAGTTTGTCAAGAATTATGGTCAAATAGTAACACCTCTAACGAACACGAGAAGCAGCCAAATATTTTTAAAAACTTAAGGAGGTTATGTGTACAACTCTTTTCCTGGCCACACCTAACTTCGCAAAAACATTTATTGTGGAGTGTGATGCCTCTCGACATGGCAATGGTGCAGTTTTAATGCAAGAAGGAATTCCTCTTTCCTTTGAAAGTATTTAGCATAAAGGAAAGAACTTACTCAAACCCATTTATGAAAAGGAAATGTTGGTCATATTACATGAAGTTAAG
>SNQJ01S0010940.1:12173-29968 GCA_010110895.2 Picea sitchensis
ATGATTTGAAGTACTTCTTGGAACAACAATTATCTTTAGAAGAGCAACAAAAATGGGTTACAAAGATGTTATGTTATGACTTTGAAATTATATACAAAAAAGTAAAACAAAATGTGGTGGCAAATGCACTTTCAAGGAAAGAAGACACAAAGGGATTATTATGTGTTATTTACAATCCAAAATCTGAATGGGTGGAAGAAGAAAGGATAGAATGGAAGCAAGATTAGAAGTTATGCGAGATAATTCAACAACTACAAGAGGACCCAAGTGCATTAGATAAATTTGTGTGGAAGAATGATTCATTGCAGTATTAGGATCACCATTATTTATGTAAGAATTTCCAACTCAAACAAAAGGTCCTTTTGGAATCTCACACTTCTCATATAGGAGGACATTCAGAGTTTTTGAAAACTTACAATAGAATCAAGAAGGATTTTTTCTAGAAAGGTCTTAAAACTTGTGTTAAAAATTTTGTGGTGGAATGTGTGGTTCACCAACAAAATAAGGGAGAGACAATCAAGACCCCAAGTCTCTTACAACCATTAGCCATACCAAGTCAACATTAGGAAGAGGTTCCAATATATTCTATTATAGGTCTACCCAAGTCCAAAGAAAAGAATGGAATCATGGTAGTATTCGATCAACTCACAAAGTATGCCCATTTTTTCTCTCTTTCTCATCCTTTTAAAGCAAGTGCAGTAGCTATAACATTCATGGAAATAGTACAGAAGCTACACAAAATCCCCAATATTATTGTAAGTGATAGAGATCGAATTTTCACCGGTAATTTTTGGACAAAAATATTTTCTTATTTGGGTACTCAATGACTCATAGCTCATCTTACCATCCTCAATCCAATGGAAAAATTGAGATTGTGAATAAATTTCTAGAAGGGTATCCTCATTGCTTTACATCTGATAAACAAACACAATGGTTAAAGTAGTTTCCCTTGGAAGAATGGTGGTACAACACATCCTTCCATGCTTCACAAAAAAGGTCCTTATTTATGGCACTTTATGGCTATCATCCTCCAATCATCAAATCACCCTTGAGAGTGAAAGTGAAGGTTCAAGCAATGGAGTACCACATAGATCAACAACAAGAGGTTCTCCAACTATTGAAGGACAACTTGGCTATAGCACAAAATAGGATGAAACAACAAGAAAATTAACATCACAAGTGAAAGGGAATTTGAAGTGGGGGATTGGGTATTTATGAGGCTACAACCATACAAGCAGATGTCCCTCAAGCAACAAAAGAATGACAATAAATTAGCACCCAAGTACCATGGTCCCTATAAGGTGTTGCAAAGGATTGGAAGCATGGCTTACAAATCATAGTTGTCTACATCTTCATGTGTACATCCAATCTTCCATGTTTCTTGCTTAAACAAGGTAATTGGTAACAAGATCCCAATTCAAACTATTTTACCATAGATTAATGAAGAAGAAAAAATGACATGAGAACTAGAAACAATCCTTAAAACAAGGATCAAGCAACTATGAAATCAAGTAATTATTGAGCACCTCATCAAGTGGAAGAACCTACCAATAGAAGAAGTGACATGGGAAGCTGAGTTCTTCATGCAGAAACATCCACAACTAATCAAGTTTTGACGACAAAACTTATTTGAAGGGGAGGGGATTTTTAAGACCTAGATATTGAGTTATTGCATTTATATTGTTATATTAGTGTTGTTCTTATTGGTCAGATAGACCCTTTAATTGTAATTGTGCCCTTTGTCTCCTATATATACCAAGGAGACCTAATTTTTNACAACTTGGCTATAGCACAAAATAGGATGAAACAACAAGAAAATTAACATCACAAGTGAAAGGGAATTTGAAGTGGGGGATTGGGTATTTATGAGGCTACAACCATACAAGCAGATGTCCCTCAAGCAACAAAAGAATGACAATAAATTAGCACCCAAGTACCATGGTCCCTATAAGGTGTTGCAAAGGATTGGAAGCATGGCTTACAAATCATAGTTGTCTACATCTTCATGTGTACATCCAATCTTCCATGTTTCTTGCTTAAACAAGGTAATTGGTAACAAGATCCCAATTCAAACTATTTTACCATAGATTAATGAAGAAGAAAAAATGACATGAGAACTAGAAACAATCCTTAAAACAAGGATCAAGCAACTATGAAATCAAGTAATTATTGAGCACCTCATCAAGTGGAAGAACCTACCAATAGAAGAAGTGACATGGGAAGCTGAGTTCTTCATGCAGAAACATCCACAACTAATCAAGTTTTGACGACAAAACTTATTTGAAGGGGAGGGGATTTTTAAGACCTAGATATTGAGTTATTGCATTTATATTGTTATATTAGTGTTGTTCTTATTGGTCAGATAGACCCTTTAATTGTAATTGTGCCCTTTGTCTCCTATATATACCAAGGAGACCTAATTTTTGAAAGCATCTCATCTTATACATTTGTTATACTATAAAAGGAGGTTGTACCCTCGAAGAAATTTATCATACATTCTTCTATTTAATTCTCAATGCGTGGAGTTACTTATCTTTCTATTTTCATGCTATTTGGGTGTTTGTTGCCTAACATTGCCTTTTGAGCCTACCCTTTATCACTTTTTATGTCAAGTTTGACTTTAAAATAAATCTCTTCCTCTTGTTTTGTTTCTCGAACACCTACCGAATCTCCTTATCGACCCCAATCTTCGAATCAAACCTCCTCCCACAAAATTTGGTGTGGACAAGTCTTGATTTTCTGATCAAATTGATTTCCAAATCATACCCCTTGGCCACCAAACTATTTGTTCATTTCTTTGATATTTTTCAATACTCGTTCAACCATTGAACTCTTTCTCCTGAATGAGAAATCTTACCTAAAATATTTCTAATTTCACTTGTTGATCAGTCCTAACCTTCGAATCGGTCATGCAGGCTAAAGAGAATCTCTCAAGAAAGCAACAGATTTCTTGTAGTAAAGGAACAAGAAGTATATGAAATAACATGTGTGGAAGAGGAAAACAAAAATGGAAACAAGGGAGGAGAAGGAAGCAGTACCAACTCCAAAATCGAGGAATATAGAAGGAATTATGAAACCCCTAGAAGTTGGGAAACTCCTAGAGGTAGAGAAGTAAGATTTGGAGGAGCATGCTTCAAGTGTGCAATGCAAAGGCATGGGGCTTATGAGTGTTCATAGAATTTAAACTCCAACATAAGGTTGAAAGGAAAACTCATGTTGTTCAAGGAGTTGAGAGAACCAACAAATAAGTGCAACAAGAGCGTGGGGAAAGTCCTATGTTTTAAAGAGTGTTGTTGAATCCTATTATGATATTGAGCTAGATCACTAAATGTTGAAACACTAAATAAGGTTGAAATGGAGATACAATAACAAAATATTATAATAATAAAAAACACTTCAGACCATTATAATGAGATTCACCTCTCTTATATAGAGTTCGAGAGGTCATATTTATCCCAAACCCTAAACACTAATAGTAACAAAAAAAAAAAAGTCACTAAAGCGACTTTATTACTCATGTGAGTCTTATATTCTAACACCCTCTCTTAAGGCTTACAATAATGAAAATAAAACTCATTAAAAGCAAACACACTCTAATTGTAAGCACATTTACTGAAAAATAAAAAAATAAAATCAAACATTCTTCAGATGCTTCTTCTTTGAAAACAGTGTTTAAACCAGTAAGACTATGTCAAGATACTCCTTTCCTCTGAAATGTATGGTTTATCAACTATAATCCAAGTTCCCAACATCATTGGAAACCTGTTTCACATGAAATGCCTCAATACCCTCGTAAAGGAATGATATTGAACTTCTAGATCCTAGATCTCCCCTAAACTATTGAACAACAATCCCCTAATACGTGTCTCATAACCCTAATGATATAAAGTTTATTTGATCCACAAGCATCCAAAACTATTGAACAAGTATCTCTCCTCCATTGAAACATTCCATGTCTTCAAAGTGTGGACTTCTTAAAATGCAAGCAATGACAGTTCTTCAATGGGTCATCATCGCCATTAGTGTCTAGTAGATCTCCAACAATGGCTACATTTTCTTACTCTTTAATATTTTCTTTGAGAAGGTCATTGGCACAAGTTTTGCAATTAAATGTTGTATGACCTATTTTTCCACACTAGTACCACTCAATCCCACTCTTATCTATCATTCTTTTTCCCATCATTTCTTTAAGTACGGTGTTGTCTATGGCCGAGGATCTCTTACAAAGGATCTATTTTATTCAGCTAAGAGAGATCAAATCATGTTTTCTAGAGTGCGTGAAGACCTTTGACTAAGAGTAAAAATGGCATTGTTGTATTGAGAAAGAAAATTGTTTAACAAAATGGATTTGGCATCATCTTCCTCTACCATAGCTTTGACTTCATCGAGCTATCTAATGAGATATCTCAAATTGTTTATGTGGCTATACATAGTGGCTTCATAGAAAAAATTGCATTTATTGTGTTTTCTCAAAACAACTTATTCATATTATTCTGGATTTCCTTGGATGATTTTTCTAGATCTACATCATGAAACTTGAAATCTAAGAGAGAAAAGTCAATAATAACTTTGGATTTATTATCTCTTCTCTGCCATTCAAGTAACTTATTTGGATTTGTAGGCAACTGATCAATTCATTTTACTATTCCCCGTAGGTTTTTATTCATTACATCTAGATTTTCATTTTCTAGGTATGGAAATTTTGGCCATTGAATTTCTCTAGAGGTGTTTCCATTTTCAAAAAAATATGATTGAATATTTAATATTGATACACACCTCTGTAAATTAACACTTAATGGTTGATGTACGGTGGTTTGTATGGTAGGATTATATACTATGTGTTATATGACAATGTACAACGATTGGCAGCGGATGTATGGTGAACATGTGGCAAATGGTAGCTTATGTATGATGGTTGGATGTTGTTATAACAAAATCAAATTAAATTTATCCTTGGAAACTAACCTTTAACCAATCCATACAACAACTCTCTTTTTCATGGCAATGACTTCTTAAACTTGAAATAGTGTCTCCTCTCTTTCATGCAGGCTCTTCCACACAACAATGTGGAGCTAAGGGTACACACAATCTCACAGCTACCTCCTTCAAAGTTAACATTGATTGCAGATCTATGGACGTGAGGTAGATAAAGTTGAGTATGTGGGATTCGAGAAGTGGCAGATCCCTTTCTAGTGTGCAATGATGGCAATGCTTAGCTAAAAAATCATTTTCCTTTTATCTTCTCAATCGGTGATTGGCCAACCCTCATCAAACTTGACCATGAGGATCTCCCTGCTCTGATACCATATTACGAAATTGAACTAGATCATTGGATGTCAAAAAACTATATAGGATTGAGATGGAGATACACACAATAACACAATGTTATATTAAGAAAATACTTCACACGATTACAATGAAATTCACCTCTCTTACATAGAATTCAAAAGGTAATATTGGTCCAAACTTTAAACGCTAATAATAACTAGAAAACTCTAAAGTCACCTTAATGACTTTATTACACATGTAAGCCTTGTATTCTAAAAAATCCAAAGTTTTAGCTTGAAGAGAAAGAACCAAAACAAGGGAAGCCAATTTTTAAAACCAAATGCAAGATTAGAGGTAAATGATGTTGACTTATTGTAGATGGTGGTAGCCCCAAAAACTTGGTATTTAAGGAAGTTATGGAAAAATTAAAGTTAAAAATCACCTCACATCCAAATTTCTATCAATTCTCTTAGTTGAAAAAAGGACACCATGTCACTATGTCAGAGAAATGCTTGATGAATTTCCATCTTCAAAATTATCATAACCAACTCTTATGTGATGTATTGTGAATGGATACTTGTCATTTGTTGTTGGGGAGGCCTTGACAATTCAACTAGAAAGAAGTGCATGATCAAAAGTAAATAATACTTTTATGTTGGAGAAGGGCAGGAAAAAGATTAGGTTGTTTCCCATGAAGGAGGAAAAAGAAAACAACATCAGAAACGGTAATTACAACAACGGTAGTACAATGATGCTATGCACAGTGGAGGAGTTCTTGAAAGAGGAAAAAAGGGTAAGATGTTGCTTTTCCATTTTTCCAAAGAATTTTAGTTTCGAAGTCAAGGAAAATAACATAAAAACAAAGGTTAAGGAGTTGTTAGAGAGTTTAAGGAGGTTATTTCTAAATGAGTTTTCAAATGGATTGCCACCTATGAATTTTGAAGAACATTTCCCACTAGATTTACTTTATTCCATGTTCAAATCTACCAAACAAAGCACCACATAGATTGACCCCAATTGAAAGTGTAGAGGTTATTAGAAAAGTACATGAGTTATTGGACCAACGATTGATAAGAGAGAGCATGAAACCATGCACAGTCCCTATTGTATTGGCACAAAAAAGGGAGGAAAATGGTAAGATGTATATCAATTCAAGGGCCATCAACAGGATTACCATCAAGTATTGATGTCCATTACCAAGAATGGAGGATTTAATGGACTATTTGGACAAAGCAAAGTTCTTCATAAATATTGATATGGAATGCAAAAAATTGGAATCATGAAGGAAATGAGTGGATTATATATTTTTAGATAAAGGAAGCACTATATGAATGGTTGGTCATGCCAGTTGTGTTGATGAATGTGCCCAATGCTTTTATGAGGATAATGAATGAAACATTGAAACCTTATTTGGTTAAGTTCATGGTTGTTTATTTGATGACATATTAATTTTTAGAAAGACAAAAGAGGAGCACATGAGTCATTTGAGGCAAGCATTGGTGCAATTGAACATGAGAAACTACTCATGAATATGCAAAAAAGTTCATTAATGAAAAAAGAATTGGTCTACTTGGGACTCATGATATCTCAAGCTAGGTTGAAGACAAATCCATAGAAAGTAAGAACAATTGTGGAGTGGCCAATTCCAAGAAGTATATTTGAGGTAAAAAAAATTCATGGCTTCCCTAGATTTTATCAAAAGTTGATCAATAATGTGAGTGGCTTATGTGCACCATTGATAGCATGCATCATAAAATGAAAGCTTCAATGGAATGCAACAACGCAAAAGTGATTTGAATTGTTGAAAAAGGAAGTCGTTGAAAATCCAATATTGGCTTTGTTGGGTTTTGGGAAAGTGTTCCAAGTGGATTGTGATGCCAGCAGGACAATAATTGGAGTGGTGCTTAGTCAAGGGGGAAATCCAATTGCATTATTCAGTGAAAAACTAAAGTAAGCAAAGTATTATGTGTATGATCAAGAACTCTATGCCATCATTAAGGCATTGAAGAAGTGGAAACATTACTTGATGTCCAAAGAATGATCCTTTATATCGATCATCAGGCACTAAAATATATAACAATCAAGAAAAGTTAAATCAATGACACGTAAAGTGTGGAGTTTTGCAAAGTTACACATTTGTGATAAAACATGGGTATGGGAGATCAAATAGAGTCGCTCATGTGTTGAGCAGAAGGACAACATCATTGAACGTTGAGAAAGTGGAGATGGTAGTGCTAGAAGAAATGAATGAATTATATGAAACAAATACATATTTTGTTGACGCTTGATAAGCCAACGAAGAACCATAAAGTGGTGAACAAACTCCATTCTTGGACTACTTTATCCAAAAAGGATTATTTTTTAGAAAATGGCACTACGTATTCCAAGAGGGTCAATGAAAGAAAACCTTATTCGATAACTGCATACTGGACGCATGAGTGAACACTTTATCCTGGATAACACCCATGCTACTATTAGCCTGGGATTGCCAAGATTGAGAAGAAACAGGTTGAAAATTGTAGAATTTGTCAACATGCCAAGGGAAGAAGTCAAAATATTGGATTGTACACACCATTGCCAGTATCGGAAACACCATGGAGAGAATATCAAAATTGTATCTTTGTATTTGTTGATAGATTTTCAAAAATGGCACATTTCACTCCATGTAATAAAACTAGTCATGCAATGAACATAGTTTTTTAATTATTTAGAGAAATTGTCTTTTTACATGGTTTTCCAAGATGCATAACCTCAGAGAGAGATAGAAAATTTATCGGTCATTTCTGGAGGTCCTTGTGGAATAAACTTGACACAAAATTGCAATTTAGTTCTATATGCCATCTGTGAACTGAGGTAGTTAACAGAGGCCTTGGAAATTTAATGAGATGTATGGATGGTGAGAAACCAGAACAATGGGATTTGGTGTTGGTACACATTGAATTTGCATACAATAATTCAATGAATAGATTTATAAGGAAAATTCATTTCCATATTCTAAATGAGAGGTCACCTAGAGTGACTAATTTGGAAAAATTGCTTAAAACAAGCAAGACAGGTATGTGAAGTCATTTTCCAAGCATATAAAAGAAGTGCAGGTGCAGGTGCAACAATAGCTATTGTGGAGCAAACAAGGTTATAGACAAAGGGTTGATGTAAAAAGGAAAGTAAATAAGTTTGAGGAAGGAGACCTTGTTTTAGCACATTTGAGGAATGAAAAGTTTTCGAATGACACTTATAATAAACTGAAAATGAAAAAGATAAATCTTTATAAGATGTTGAAAAATATTTCAAATAATGCTTATGTATTTGAAATTCCCAAGGGTTTGGATATCTAACCAACCATCAACATGGTTGATTTATATGAGTCCCATGAAGGCATGGAGAATGAGAATAAGTNAAAGATAAATCTTTATAAGATGTTGAAAAATATTTCAAATAATGCTTATGTATTTGAAATTCCCAAGGGTTTGGATATCTAACCAACCATCAACATGGTTGATTTATATGAGTCCCATGAAGGCATGGAGAATGAGAATAAGTGTATCAATGATTGGAAAGAGTGGATCCCATAGCATAAAAGTGATGAGATCACAGAAATTTTAGGGGAGAGGTTTATAGAAAGAACTAATACTAAAGAGAAAAATAATATTTGGTTCATTGGGAAGGTAAATGCTTGGAAGAAACCACTTGGGATATCATAAGCAAAATTGGAATGAGCCACTCCACCTTTTGATCATTGTTGCATCAACAATGTAAGCGATAGCTCACTTTTCGTTTTACTTGGAGGACTTGATGCATGGACAACCAATTGAGCCATCACATAGATCTCAATGATCTACCTAATCCTCATTGGGTGGCCCAAAAGCTATCGCAACAAGTTGTTAGTTTCCATCTGACAACCCAAAGGATATCGCTGCAGGTTACTAACTTCTTTTTGCAGAGGGAGGTGCAATGAATCCTCAACCACTCGATCATTTCTCATCCAACAATGCATGATAATTTCAAGCCTTTCCCTTCACCTTTAATAGTTGATGGGGCCCTAAGGTCATAGACGTGTGATGTTTGGCAACGAATTAATTTTTCCATTTTGGCCTTTAATAAATCCATTCGACAATAGGTTGGACAAGGCCACTTGGAATTTTCTTGTAGGCGAAGTTTCATGTTTGTTTTTATGAGAGAACGTTGGTATGTTTTAATTTTGGATATGCAAAGTTTAATGGAGATGGAACTTTATATGTACACCAAGTTTTGGAGGGGGAAAAGGTATTATTAGTCTTCCACATGACAGAGACAAAGAGAGGACAAAGAATAAGAGAAGATAGAAGAGGAAGAGAGAAAAATAAGGAGAAAATAAAAAAGTGAAGCTCAAAGAACCCAGTAACATAAGGTTAGACAAGGCCACTTGGCATTTTCTTGTAGGCAAAGCCTCATGTTTTTTTTTATGAGAGAACGTTGGTATGTTTTAATTTTGGATATGCAAAGTTTAATGGAGATGGAACTTTAGATGTACACCAGGTTTTGGAGGGAAAAAGGTATTATTAGTCTTCCACATGACAAAGACAAAGAGACAACAAAGAATAAGAGAAGCTAAAAGAGGAAGAGAGAAAAATAAGGAAAAAATAAAAAAGTGAAGCTCAAAGAACCCAGTAACATAAGGTTGGACAAGGCCACTTGGCATTTTCTTGTAGGCAAAGCCTCGTGGTTTTTTTTTTTTTATGAGAGAATGTTGGTATATTTTAATTTTGGATATGCAAAGTTTAATGGAGATGGAACTTTAGATGTACACCAAGTTTTGGAGGGGAAAAGGTATTATTAGTCTTCCACATGATAGAGACAAAGATATGACAAAGAATAAGAGAAGATAAGAGAGAAAAATAAGGAGAAAATAAAAAAAGTGAAGCTCAAAGAACCCAGTGACATAAAGTGTGAGAAACAAAAACAGGGTATTTTTAGGGACAATTTTTTACTAATTGGACATTTCTCTTTCAAAAATCATCTATTTTTTACATAGAATATGATTAAATTGATAATATTCACCAAAATTTAATAGTCACCTAGCATCCTATATTTAGGTATAATATTGAATCCTTGAAAAATAACTTGGTGAGAAACCCAAGTGCAATTAACCTCTATTTTATAATCTTCTTGACGGTATTGTAAGTCTTGTTGAGACTTAGACTAGAAAGGTATCCCAAGTAAGTTGTTGAAGACTCTATAATTTTCAACAGTATAAGCTCATTGAATCGTACAATTGTAATTTCATAAATCTTAAGTTTAATATATATAAAGTTTTGGCTCTACAAGTTCGAATTTTTTCCTTGTGTCTTTAAATTCCATACACTTCCAATTGTTAGTTGTGTGCTCTATTTGAGATAGATTTGCAGCCCTGGTTGTTGTTCTTTTTGCAAATGCCAACCTAGGTTGCATTAATGATTTATCTTTTGTGAATTTTTGAGTATTATGTGTTACCCCCCTAGCCTAGAGGTAACTAAGGAGATGATGTCTCAAGGCCCATAGGTAGCAGACATGGAGTGTAAAGAGTTGGATGGACAACACATCCCACAGAGGCCCTCTTCTTCACCACACTTCACCATCATCAGCAGCAGCAGAGCAATGTTGTTATGACCCAAAGGGGGGCATATATATGGCTAAATGTATATAGTATGATCCCAAGGGGGGGGCATATATGGGCCTAAATGTACATGTAATGTGTAATTCCATATGTAATAGGGTCGGCCTAGTGATAAAGGGGTCTCATGTGCAAGTGTGGATAGGTATATATAAGAGATCATGTATTCATTATTGAGATGTGAATTGTGAAGTATGAAAGGTATTTGGTTATTTTGAGGGGGTTCCCCTATTCTTTAAGGAGTTATTGTGTAACTTATTTATATTGGAGTTGTGCTCTACGTTGACATTCTGTACATGGTGTGTAATTCTGTTATTTTATGATATTTTCAGTATTTGGATCATAACAAATGTCCACCACACTAGCTTGATCCACAGAGGCCGACGGGTCTTTCTTCTTGAGGTAACTATTGAAGCTTCATGGTGAGTATAATTTTAATATTTGGGGCATTCAGATACGTTTCAAAGGGTTCTTTATAATTATGAAACATTTGCTCGGAAGTTATGGTTTTTACCATTTTTCACCTTGGTGGTTATCCTAGGGTTTCTAGCAAGTTCGCGACCCCCAGGGAAAGGGGTGCTACTGGGGATCCTTCTTGATGGGCCATCGTGCCATTCCCAGTCATCTTTTATCACTTTCCATTTCCATTCCTCTTTGTATCCTCATCTTTTGGGTTTTTGGGCTACATGTACCCCAAAAAGGGGCTTGTACCCCATTCTCTCATGGAAAGAAGGGGATAAAATCCCAAAGGTTGTTGCATCTAGCGTCAATAAATAAATAAAAATAAAAGAGCATCCATGATCAAAATGCAATGGCAGGGATACAAAGGGACATAAAAGAAATAGTCCAAAAATTGAGCTCTACCTTTCTAGGCACCCACCCTAAGCCTGAGTGCAAATGAATGCCTCACCAATTTGAAAAGGACTTATAAGTATCCCACTTGAAAGGAAATGCATTTAATGCACAAAATCAAGAAATCTTGTAAAGGGGACTTGCAAATTATCTAAAGAAAAATTAAAAAAAAAGGCAATTATAGGGCTTGGAAAAAGGTTGCGCCCCAAACAAAAGGTAACTCAAGGATGTAGTACACCCTCCACAAAGGCACCCATGGAGATGAGACCATATGGGACCCTTGCATGTCAATGACACCATGACAAAAAGTCTCTCCCTCATCCACCTCACATTCATTACATGGCCTAGATAAGGTTCACTCGATAAACACTCCTCTACTTAGGAAATTGGCTTACCCAATAGGACCTTTTGATAACCCTCCCATATCTAAACTTGGTAAATTGCATAAAGTCTTTGAGCATGTGTTTAATTTGAAAGGGAGGACCTGATGTACTTTTTTGGGTGGCTCTCGTATTAATATTGATTTAATTGAATGATTCATATGACTTGTTACCCTTGGAGGGTGTACCTTGTTTGTCGTTGTGGGATCTTGATTGGTGACATCATTTGTGGAGGTACTAAGGCACTTTGGATCTCCATAGGGGTGTGAAATCCCACTAGTTGGATGATGCGCCCCATTGATTAGAGGGAATTGATGATTAGCGGTGCACATTTAGAGGACGTCATGCCTCATGAGGGAGGCTTGGGAAGATGATCCAGACATGATGTCCCCCCTTTTATGCTATAATGTTGCACTTTTTGAGCATGATGTCAAGTTTAAAGAACTTAATTTGGCATAAGTCTTGCACTTGGTGGAGTGGTGGGACATGTACCCCACATTTTGTGGACTAGTGGGACGATGTGGCACCATGGGAGATGGCACCCTAGCCTTTGGAGGCTATCTCACCCAACGACCACCCTTGAAGAAGATGTTGGGGACTTAATTCACTTAATTTTGTTATTTTTGGTCATTTTTTAGCATATGTAGACAAAAATCAAATAAATTGGGTAAAAATCAATGTAAGGACATAATGTTTGACCTGGACTTAAGGATTTGGTTGTAAATTGGACCAAACTAAGAATTGGGTTTCCTCTATAAATAAGAGGCAAGTCTTTTTCATTTTCGATAATTCATAACTTGATATTTATCTCTCTGTCAAAAAGATTCCAACCCTCTTTTTCTTGTGCAATGGATTGGTGTGATTTGTCTATTGGGGATTCTTTCTCATGTGCTCTTGCTAGGAGGTGATTCGCTCTTTTTGGAGGATTGGTTTGTGATCTAGGCTTGCTCTTGGTGAATAATTTTTGCAGGTTTGTTTTGGTTTAAGGGTAAATTTCTGCAATTTTCTTTGATTATATTGTTTAGAGAAACTCTAGGAGGGTTAGGAGTGTCTATCCCCTCCTTCAAGTTAATTTTCTAGTTAAAAAAAAATCATTCAAGGGTTGATTCAAGAGTTAGGAAGGTCTATCCCCTTGAAAACATTCTTGGCTAGGATTTTAAAACTAGGGGTTAGGATGGTCTATCCTCCCAGAGTTTAAAAACTAGTTTCCCAATAATTTGTTGAGGTAGGTGACTTAGAAAAGGTGACGGATTGGGCTCATAAGGGTTTGGGTTCAAGGTTCAAGTCTCTTTTCCTTTGCCATCCTAACTTACTTGTTAATGTTGTGACTCCACTTTCCCAATAGATAAGGCACTAGTGCATTGGAAAACATGATTAATGCTTCATTTAAATCATTTGGGTTTTTGATGAATAGTTAATGCTTTAAGCTATCATTTCATGCTAATAAGTCTTGAGTTCTTGAAGATTTTCTTACTGTTGTAATAATAAATTAGTTACATCCATTAGGGTTGCAACAAACCCTCTCTCTCACTCTCTCTCTCTCTCTCTCTCTCTCTCTCTCTCCAACTAATTTATAGTAGAATTTTGTGCTTGAATATTGCAAAGTGATCTACTAATCAAGGGCTACAAATTGGCATTCTTATTTTCTGATTTCTATGGTAACTTTTTGTTGTTGTAACAAACGTTTGCTACATCCATCTAGGGTTGATTATATTTTGTTGATAACACTTAGAGCCCATTTCAACTATCAAAGTTGTGGTTAAAATATTGGAATATTATCAACTAGTCATAAGCTTTCATTTGCTATCATTTATTATTGATTTTGATGGTAATTTATTGCAGTTGTTACTATTCTCTTCTTGCTAATATATTTTACAGTCTGCTGCAATTTTGGGACAACAAACTTTCGAGTTGTTTCTCATATTGTTTCGGGGCCATTTTATATGATATTTGATCTTGGGATAGTTGTTCTAATATTGGTTTTGCAGGTATTTTGCAACCCCGAATCATATCTTCTCCCAAGGCACTTACCTTCAAGCCCTAAACCTCTTCATTTAGTGACCAAAACAAGGATCTTAAAAAAACCCTTGATCTTCATTCTCTTTTCCCTTGAGGTCACCAAGGAAGCCTCCCAACTTGTGGTGAAATCATTTGTTACTAAAACGAGGGGAGTAATTGCTCAAGTGACAGTGGTTCTTACTCCCAATTATGTCACACTAGTGATGCCTGTGTTGGTTTTTCCTATAATAACCCTTCCTATTGTTGTTATAAATTTATGCTTCTTGTAATATTTTAGTGGTTTTTTGGTGTAGTACTTTCGTCAAACACTTTATTGTTGTACCCAAAATCCATTGTAATAACTTATTTCTTGTTGTTGTTGTGTTTTTAGATGAACTTATAGGTTATGACTTTTGTCAAATACTTGGCAAACAACCCTGTAAAGATCCCCTTTTAATGTTGATATGTTTTATTGTGTCTTGTTGATGTGTTTTGATGGTTCTCTAGTTCAAATATTTCATCAAACAGTTTGATGTCCCAATGTAGACCCCACCTATTATAGTTGTTGGAAAGTTTTAGGTGTATTTATGGTTCAGTGCTTTTGTTAAACACTTGACAACATGCCCCAATATCACTATATAAACCCTCTTATTGTTGTTATAGTTTTTAACTATTTGTTGGTTTGTGTTTTCTATGTGGTTTTTCAATGGATAAATGAGGGTTTTGATGCCAAATAAAATATACATAATACATACAACTATAACAACAAGATTTTAATTGAAAACAACTTAGCCAAACAACAAAATGGGCACCAAACTGATCTGATTTTTATTTATTTGTTGACCTATTACATATTCATAGTAGCTAAAGAGGTTCAGATCGACCTCTCCATTAAATATGCAGCTCACACAATACAAAATTGCCCCCCTTCCACAAGAAATTGGCCTTTACAGTGGAGATATGGTCCTCCATAAGAAGGATGTTCCCTTCCTACAACAAACTCGTCCCTCTTACCAGAAAATAGCCTCCACAACCATAGATCTCGGCCCTCCAAGGAAAGAACTCGGCTCAACCACAAGAAAATTCGGCCCAACGAGAAGAAGTCAGTCTTTACTCAAACAAATCGGCCTCCAAAAAAAAACTCATCCTACATAAGAAGAAATGTATTTTTCTATAAACCCAAACTGCTGCAAAAGATGGATCAAACTCCTCAACATTGAAAGCAAGTGGAAGATCTGAATGATCTCCCCTCCTAATGGCTAGGGTGGAATCTTTCACCATCGAAACTTGATCACCTAGCGTGGAATCTCTCACCACTGAAACCAATCTACACAAGGGTTTCACTCCAAACCCCAAAGGCTCCAAAAGCTCTCCAAATCAAATCGGAAATATCCATCAACATAATGGGAGAATGAACTCTCATCTTTCTTTTATTTCCCCTTTCACCTTTTTGCTGACTCTTTTACCTTTTTCCCCTCAAGTGACTTTTTAATTTATATTTAGTAAAATCACTTTATTAATTTATTAACCCTTTTTATTCCAAAAAGTGATTTATTTGACTTTAAAACATTTATGGGCATTGGAAGTCACTTTTTCATCGTACCAACATTTAGAGATTTTCCTCTCGGTTCCAACGAACTATTACACTAAGGTGCCCCTCTTAGATAATTTATTAAAATGGCAACCTTAGCTAAATCCATTAAATAATTTTCAATAGTACTCTCAAATTACAGGAACAGTCGAAATGTAATGCAATCAAAATCTGATTGTGCAGGAGTGATCCCGATGATGAAAGATGATAAGCGGACCTCTGAAAGCGTCATATAACTCCTCTAAAACCCATGAGCTCATTGGTAACATCAAATCACCCCTCTAATCAAGTTGACACAAGCCATAAAGACATCTCCAACTGCAGAGCAAAGGAACCCAAAAATGGGGACATTACATTGCCCAAACAATAGTTTGTGCAATAACATTTTTGGTGTCATTGTTGAGGAGGATTTTGAATCCTTTACGATTCCATAATGACACTTGGCAAGCCAATCCCAGAGCCTTTATCCCAATCTTTCCTGGTGACTCCACCGAAGTTACCCTCACAACTTTGATGAACTTCATATAAGTTTATCTGGCGACTCCATTAAGGGAAGATACCCTCTCTTCAATTTTGATGAGCCTTGAACTCTTCTAGAAATTCCATTGAGACGTCATTCCAGATAATGGAACCATAGCACCTTGGCATACACATGAAATATATCCCTCCCTTGATATCGAGGATATTCCTGGGTATCCAAATCGTTATCCTTCATAATGGAATATGAATTGTCCAAAGTTAAATGGTGACCCAGCCCTAGCAGTCACTCATGTTGTGAATTATATAAAATATGCTTCAACATTAAACGTATTACATCATGATATACAAATGCAAATATTTGTAGCATCTCTAAAGTTAAGACAAAAGAAGTGGCTCGTGCACTCATCCAATCCAATGAGCATACCTTCTCCTACAAAGCTTGTTGAACAATTTCTAAAGTATTGGGGCCCAACCACTCATAATTGTGAAGATACTTTCCAAGAGCTCAAGGATGCTCTTTACAAAGAAGGTTTTCATGTGGATTTCGATGATTATGAGATGATAGTTGAAAAATGTAAAGCTAATAGGAACATCATCAACCCTCTACAAAATAACTAAAGGAAGTGATAAATGAAGAGCACGCCCCTGACAACCGAGTATTCAATAAAGCATGGAATATTTCCATGATGAGGATTCCATTGTTAACTATTTCATGCAAAGAAGAGAGAAATACAATGTCATTTTAAATAATTATCACGAAGAACCTACCAAATCATTAGTGTGGCAACTTGTTGCGACTTATCTAGAATTTAAGTCATTATGTAGGTTTATGAGAGAAAAGCACGACGGCCGAAGTATTCCAATTCTCAGTCAATTTTTCTTCATTCCCCATGACGTATTGGAAATTGTTAGACAGTGGGGTAGCTTGAAAGAATATGCTAATAATGAAAGTCGAACACAAGAAAAGAAGTTGCCTCAAGATTTCACTGAAGAACAACCGAATAAAGCGCCTTTTACTGAAGATCAAGCCCTTGTTGATAAAGAAGAGCTTGAAAAACAGGTTTATGAAGAAAGTTGTCAAGAAAAAGAGGAAGGCTCCGAAGAAGGACAGCACGTTGAGAACCCAGAAGAGACATTGATATCCATTCTCCCACTTGATGAAGATGAATTTGTTCAAACTTTCATTCCTCCTGCACATGAAAATGAAGAAGTGATCAGTCCCAAGAATATAAATGATTTTGTGGAGGACCTCTCGGACATAGTTGATGACCACATTGATGATTTCATATATGTTAGGAGACATATGGGATGTAGGTTGTTTCATTTTTTATAGAGATCCCATTTACGACATTGAGGGGAGTTTTCAAATGAAGAGCGTTGAGTTGTCATCTTTAGAGAATTGGTCTTCATATTTGGATGATCCAATTATTTGGCAGTGTGATGATAATATGAGTGTAGATTGGTTTCATCCATCTGGGGATAACTTGTCATGGTATACTCGTGATGATTTTCAGTCATCCCTTGGGAGTTGTAATGCATATACTTTTGAGCACTCATATTTCTTATATGATGAATATTTTCAACGACCTTCGTGCTC
>SNQJ01S0010940.1:53984-68796 GCA_010110895.2 Picea sitchensis
GGGGCAATGTCCTCGGTAGTGACAGAGGCAGCAGAATACAACAGCAGATTCTCTACAGCAGTCAAACAAGAAGTGGAGGAAATAGAAAACAGGGTTAAGGAGAAACAAGGTAGGACATCCAGTGACATAGTGGATGAGGAAGTAATGCCATGGGTTCCAGACACAAGTTTTTCAAGAAGCAGAGATGCAAAATATCTCACGCTGGTGGACATTTACTGGCATATGAAGACTTTCACAGCCATGACTGTGGAACTAAGGGGCACTCAGCATAAGGAAATCCTTAACAAACGGGGGCAATTGGACCAGAAATATGAGAGTTTATCAATGCTCTCTGGGGGTACAAGGCAAAAAGTGAGAATCCGAAAGAGGATGGTTGAATTGCTATGGCCAAGGAAGAGGAGCAGGGCAAGACAGGACTGGCAGGAGCCCTAGATGAGGAAAGTGCAGGAGGGGGTACCCCCCCAACCTTCATCAGCATTGCTTCGAGCTCAGACTCTGATGATTAGCCTAGGCTATTTCAGGTTAATTCATAGACTGCTCTCTTTTTGATATATTAGTATTGCTTGTAAATCCTCTAGTTAGTCCTAGACATAAATTTGATAGTCATGCTACTTTTTTTGGGGTTTACAAGTACTGTGTTAAAATCCCTATATGGGAGAAGACAGACCTAAGAACAGCTCCATTATTTTTTGAATCAATGTAGCTCTGTTCTCTTTGGAAGCGGGTTACAGGATGGACTGCTTGTAACAACTTGTATATTTTTAATAGATAGTTCAGCTGATTTACCAAAAAAATTCTGAAGACACTATTTATATATAAATTTGTAATTTTTATCACGTTTTGTCAATCTATTTGGCGGGCTTCATTCAAATTTAAATCATCAAACACTTTTATAAACTAGTTTTTCATGCTAAGATGTTGAATATTCAGTGGCTACGTTTCTCGATGCAAAGCAACACAAAATATTGTATGATGTATTCAAATATTTAAAAGTTCCATGCTATGCTACTATGCTTACTACAATGCTGAATGTTTCAAAACCTGTTAGATTATTCCAATACATACCATCTTATCATCATTGCTTCTGCAAGCTATTCCTATTGCCCCTTGAGCAATTGCAGGGAGCATTTCTTCTGTTGACAGGAGACGAGTAACATGTTGAATCATGCCCAGGCGTTTGAGCCCTGCAAAGGCCAGCAGTGTAGCATGAACCTCCCCTTCTTTGAGTTTTCTTAACCTTGTTTGAACATTGCCCCTGAAATTGATAACCTGCAATTTAAAATGTTTGAAAATGCTTAGTAAACATCATTCTTAAGATTTAAATCAGTGTTGCAAACATCGGCATCAGCAAAAAATCATCAAGGGTCCTTAAGTATAAACTAACAATATCAACAAACAATCATATTTCCACATACATATTAAAAGAATTCCAATATATAAGATATACAAGATGCCAAATGATACATAAAACATTGATTGTCAATACTGATAGTTGTCCAATCAAGACTCAAAACTGAATACACAATACAAAATTACATAAAATATATAATGAATGTATCTCGTCCTCATGAGTCATCTACAATGATCAATCTAGCAGCTACCTATCGATTCCCTCTGCCCCTTTTATGAGAAAAGGCAATGGCTCATCCTCTAGAAGGTCTTGTGGCAGGAGTTGAATGGTTACTGGTGGTGTCTCTATCTGTGTAGGTGGTGTTCAGGCTGGCACATCAGCCTCCTCACTCTCAGTCTCTTCCTCCCCCCTTAACAGCTCTACATCATCCTCCATTGCCCCCTACTGCTGCTCCTCCTCTAACCAATCAGGTGCCTTCTCCATAATAGGCCTCTTGGTCTCCACCCTCCACTCAGATATGGTGTCAGAGTCATCCAAAGAAATGGCATCCACATCAAGGGGTCTCTCAAGCTGCTTTACCCATACAGAGAGATTGTAATTGGCGTAGACCATATCATTAAGGCCCACTAATATTCTAACCTATACGAGGGTCATATTATAACCTCGAGTCCTCTACAGGTTGGAGCCTGAACAACAGGGAGTTGCAGCTTCCTTCAAGTTGGTGCTTGAAAAACAGGGGATTGATGTCTCCTTGAGTTGGTGCTCAAAAACAGGGGATTGGTGTCTCTTTGAGTTGGTACTCAAAATAGGGGATTGGTGTCTCCTTGAGTTGGTGCTAAAAAACAAGGGATTGGTGTCTCCTTGAGTTGGTGCTCAAAAAGAGGGGATTGGTGTCTCTTACAAGTTGTAGCTTGTAAAAGAAATGTAAAAATTATATAAACATATAAACGAGCATCAGTGGTTTTCTCCCGTTTGGGTTTTCACGTAAAAATATCTTGTGCATTGTGTATGATGTTATGTGATGATGAATGGTACTGTTAATAGTTTATGTTTACATAATGTGATTAAAATGGTAAAAAGTGCTCAATACTGATTCACCTCCCACCCCCCCTCTTAGTATTGGTGAATATTCCAACAAAAGGGTGATACTAATGATGAGGATCCCAATATAAGTGATGGTGGAACATTGCTTGTCGTTTATTTTTCACTTAAAAGTTAAATGTTCTTGCTAATATTCATAATGCTTTCTTTCGAAGTTTAAATATAATGTGTTATTTATAAATAGCACATTTTATATATAAGAGGCAAAGGGTGATACTAATGATGAGGATCCCAATATAAGTGATGGTGAAACATTGCTTGTTATTTATGTTTGTCATTTAAATGTTCTTGCTCATTTATTCATAACGTTTTCTTTCAAAGTTTGCTTAAATTTTTGGTTATATGAGGCTAAAGCAGCAAGCAAACCTGAAATTTAATGCAACTTACAAATCTGAAATGAAAGGAACATAACAGCCAATAACGATGAATCGATTTGCTCTTTTTAATGCAGAAATATAGGACAACAAGGTAAACTTTACAAAATAAATCATTTCCAACTCACACCATGCGAAATCTACCTAAACGTCTAGGGGTTGTGGCTGAAATTTTAAGAATAAGCTACAATATTTCAGATCTACTTTAAAACAAAAAGGGAAAATTGGATTTTTTATTTAAGATTGACTAGAAAAATGAATGGACTAGTGCCTAGTTTATTGATTGGGCATATGGGGTCAACTAAGGCTCTGTTATCGCACAATTTGTACTTTGAAAGATAGGAAAGGTAAAAGGGACAAATTGACGAAACGGGAGACTATCCTATCACTGTCACCTCAACAGAATGTCTCTTTCTATTTAGGGTGGTAGGCCCAGGGGAGACATCCCCGATGACCTGGGGTTTTGAGAAGGCAAAGGTTTAAAGCCAAGTAAAGGTTTCCCTCTCACAAGTCACCACCGATCAGAAAGTCCGGCTAAACAGCCAATAAAGATATGAAGAACCAGAAATGTACCTGCCCGGAACAAAGCAACATGGAAACTATATTTGTAAGGTCACTTGCTGGTTAGTACTTCATATAATCGGAGACTTTCTCGATATAAGCAATTGACTAATATATTGATGAAGTAAGCAAAGATGTATAATGGCAATAATCACAATACGATACTTCAACAATAAATGCTTCAAAATGAGCAAGAATGACTAATTATCAATATCATAACACCACATTCATCAGAAGCAAGTATGCAGTAATACTTTCAATTATTTTTAGAAACTTGTGCTACAAAGTATGACTATAACTTGAAAGAATAATAGCAGCAGTAGGGTTAGCAAGTTAATCTAAACTAGGGTTAGAAAGGTGTTAGTAATTGCTCAAAGATTTGGATGTTTGTAGATTGTGATCAAAACACTCAAGTAAGAAGTCTTAGACCAGTGCATTCATAGGGCAGATGGAGTCAAAAGTAGCAGCAAGAGTTGAAGGAACAATGTGATAATAGTAGGGCCAAAGACAAGAGGAATTTGATGGTGAAGTGTTGGTAAGCCAAGGCTTCAACCATCAACCCTAGGGGAAAACGGTTTACTAAGTTGTAGGTAACCCTAGGCCTTAGCACGTTTTCCTCCTTCTTTAGCTCAATAAAAAAGTAAAATCAACTAGGGTGAAGAGCAAATGATAGGGTGTTGCAATGGCAAGGCCCTAGCAATTTCTTCAACAGATAAAATGGTTGTTTGGCATAATCTAGTAGGGAATTAAAATAAGGACACCAACATGTGCTTATTTCCTAGGGTTTATTCCAGCAAATTTCATTAACAAAATGCAAGTAAAACACTAAAACCATTCAAGTAAGGGAAGGATTGCAGAAATTCACTTACATTTACCAAGCATTCATCAAGCCAAACCCTAGTTATAAACCTTCCACCAAGAAAAATGCCAAAGATAACCAAAATAAGCCTCCTTCAACAAGTGTGCACTAGCAAATTTCAGCCAAAAACCCTAGAAGAGTGCAAATTTCAAACCTCACACAAGTGTGAGTGAAAGATGATGAATAAAAGAGAGTTTTAGCTCTCTAACTTATACCATACCAATGACCTTAATTTTATTTTAGGTCACAAAAGGCCGACATGGCCAAAATACATCAAAATATTGTTTTACATTAAATGTCATAATTAAAAAACCCTAATCAAGCAAATGTGATGATGTCGTGCCCTTTTAGGGTGACGTTAGGCCCCTTTAGGGCAACTTTGGCCTCCTTGGGCCTCGGGAACATGCCACACGTGCCACAACTGCCTCCCAAAACCTCCACAAGTACTGGATGACGTCGTGAGTGTCCTAGGTGGTGTCATGGGCCTTCCAAGGCCAACGTCCTAGTGGAAAAGGCACAACCCCCCTGGGTGAGGCTCTACCAAGCTGCCTCTGGTGGAACGTCCTCCTCTTCTCCGGTGTAAACCCTTTGATTTGCCTCTGCTCCCTACTGGGATCTCAGCATCCATCTAATGGGATTTCAGCCCCATGGAGGTCCGAACTAATCATCTCCCCATGTGTACCTATCTATAAGGGTACTTGTCCATCGGGTAGTTATTCTATGGGCTCTTACCAACCACAAACAAATGAGAAACTCTTGCCATAACCAACCATAATAGCCATGACAACCAGGAAGAAAAACATCCCAATCACGGAAGCTTGTCTCCTCTCCATGCCCACGAATGGGTGAATAATGATAATGATGGTAGAATCTGCAGGGCAAAGACAATGGAAAACCTTTTCTTGCATGAGACCTCTCTCCCTTCCCAAGAATATGATAGATATGACACTTGTACTTAGTGCACATCCACAAGTCAAATATGGATGAGACGACTTGTAAGAAAGCATGGGCAAGAAAGGGTAGTACTCCCAAGGACGATGACAAGGTCAAATCAGCCAACAACCCCCTTTCCTCTTCCTCTCTTGTGGTATCATAGTCCCCTTGTTGCTCCCTCGGGCAACCATTTTGGTGGATATTATATTATTATGTATTTTCCCTTTTTATATGTTTTTACATATACATGAGCATAGCATGGAAAATATACCCACCAGATTGTAAACCTAGCCCACCACTTGGACTCCTATGCATTCACTAGTTAGGCCTTGGCCTTGAGCTCCACACTAGGAATGTTTACAATGTAACATGGGGTTGTTACAACTCAACCCACATGGCTTGACTCCCATCTCATGAACCACATCATACAAATAATACATGATTTATTACATTACAATTTAGGTGTCAAAACTGGGAGATCACAATTTGCCTTTCAATGATGTTTATGTTTTCATGGGCGACTTGCCCCTAACCTCATCAGATTATGTTATCCACACCAACGGAGACCCCTTTTTGGATCTCTATTTTGATATTTAGAGATACTCTACGCTTCAGGATATCATTTCATTGGTGGATTTTAATAGTCAAACCAGGGCTATATATATAAGTCACATGACACGAGGATATGGAACACGAAGGACATGCAAATACAAGTGTTTAATACGAGACACGACGACCCTGGAAACAATACACAGTTTATATATATATATATATTAAACAAATTTACAAATTACACATTCAAAAATGAAATATAGACATAAAGATTCAAATTTTGTTAGAAACTATAACATTTACAAACTATTGATACATCATGATTCATACATGATACAAATTCAGTCATACAACAAATGACAAACACACAAGAAATTAGAACCATAAAATACAGTTTTCTCATTAAGTCATCAAAATCAAAATGTGTTACATAGACACTAAGTTATTGATACTATAGGTGGGAATGCCAATAGAAAATACAAAATAGGGTAGATACTAGAATCGTAGATGGAAGAATCTCATAGCTTCTGACTGTCAGTGGTCCTCGTCCATGTCAGAGTCATCAAAATCAGCATCACCGCCACTTCTCTTTCCTCCATCCTCCTCCTCCTCCTCCTCTATATCCAATCCAATCTTTGCATCTACTAGTGTGGAGGATGGCCCCTCAAGAGAATCACCATCATCAAAAGTGACCGACTCTAGCAATGGTTCATTAAGATCCAATTTGGCTAATGCCAACTCAACACTATTGTCCAAACCCATATCATCAAGAAACACGTAACACATCTTTGTCTTTCCCTCCAATCACTCATCCCTCTACCTGTAAATAAGACAGAGGTTGGTGTGCACATACACCATTGTCTCTGTCCTAGACTGTTCAAGCCTGCTCTTCTTCAAACTGTACAAATTGCCATGTGTGCTCAAAGACAAGGGGGTTAAGAAGCCCTATGCTTGGTGGGAAACTCATGGGGCAGCATGCCCTATTCTATAGCATTTAGCCATGAGGCTCCTCTCTCAAGATACTTCATCCTTGACCTCTTTTGAAGAAGCTTGATCTGTCTTTCTCCAAAAAGACCAAAACTCTAAAATAACCATGGCCACAAGAGCAGTCTTAACCTCTCTCAACCTCTTAAGCACGATGAATGAGGAGGTAAAACCTAGTATCTGCAATCTTCAACAATGATAGATGTGTGTACTCTTTATAGATTGTGAGGGCATTGGTATGGTTTGTACAAAATTGTGAATATGGCATGCATCCTCAATAAGACTTCCCATCCATGTCACATTCGAAGCAATAGACTTAAGTGCTAAATTCAAAGAATGAACAATGCAAGGTGTCCAAAATATCTGTGGATATTTATCTTCCATAATCAAGCCAGTAGCCTTGCAAACAGGTGCATTATATATATATACAATCTCTAGGTTCCATTTCAAAAAGCTACAGCTCGTCGTCATGAGATTATATATAATCTCATGACGACGAGCTGTAGCTTTTTGAAATGGACCCTAGAGATCATGGCCTTGACAGGGACTCGGCTGACAAGTTCAACCTTGTTTCAACATATGGGAGACATCTCTTAGATCTAGATGAAGCTAATGGTCTATATATCCTATATGGAATACCCTATTTTCTCAACTCCTAATACAATGGATCTACTTGCTTTCTTCATAAAGGGGTTTCCAGTGCGGTGGACTATGTTTTAACCCCTCTTTCCCTCATACCTACCATCTTTAACTTCTTGATCTTTGATCGTCTTCCCCTCATTGATCATGTTCATTTTGCCTTTACATTGTCCACCCTTGATGGGTCCCACACCCCCACTTCCCTCTTCTCCTTCCCCTTGCATAACAATTATTTATGACTACTCTTTTTCCCTTGCTTATGAAGCCCAACAACTTTGTCAACTACTTCCCTATTTCTTCACTCTCCCCACAACTTCTCTAAAATCTGACTTTCTCACCGACATACTTTGGGAAGCTGCCCAAGACTCCTTCCCTTGTACCCTTCATCCACTACAACTCAATCACCCCTAGGCTCTTGTCCTATGAACAAAAATGTACAATGATGACTATAAATCTATGCATAGAAAGTTTGAATATGACCTATCCCATTAGCTCAACATAGCCACAACCATACAAAAGGAATATCGTCACCTTCTTAGATGGAAAAAACACAATTCCTAGTTGTTAGGGGGGTAGTGCTCCTTCCTTACCTTCACACATATCCCAATATCTTTTGGCATACCCTCCTCCCTCAAAAAAATCCACTAGCCAACATTGACCCCCACACATGGTGGACCCACGCCTCTTCCGTCTACTAAGTTCCTGGTCATTCACCCCTTAAAGTATCCTTCCCCACTTCCTTGTCATTACTTCACCTCCAACCTTATCCAACATCCATCTATAAGCTTGACACTAGCAAATTTGTTGAAATTGAAAGCCTTTAATTTAAATTTCCCAAACATGGGATGGGAACCTTATATTACCCCTTGGGTACCCTCTTCAACGAGGTATTTTGTCTTGGATTTCCACCTTCTTGGTCCAAACACATACATAAGTATGGTGATGCTTTAGATCCCAATAAAAACACTATCATGATTGGTCGTACCTTCAATAAACATTATGCCATAGCTCTTGACCTTTACCTGTCCCACTATTTTGAGAGGCATGAATGGAGAGCTAGGGGCCAGGCCAGCTTCAAGAGAGACTATCAAACAGTGGATCACATATTCATTCTTCAAGCTATCACTAAGGTGGTTAAACATGGTTCCTCGAAGGTCTATTGTTGCTTTGTTGATTTTCGAAAGGCCTTTAACATTGTACCAAGACATTTACTCATTGAACGACTTCATACCCTAAGGGTACTTAATCTTGTTTGAGAGGCATGAATGGAGAGCTAGGGGCCAGGCCAACTTCAAGAGAGACTATCAAACAATGGATCACATATTCACTCTTCAAGTTGTCATTAAGGTGGTTAAACATTATTCCTCCAATGTCTATTGTCGCTTTGTTGACTTTCCAAAGGCCTTTAACACTGTACCTAGACATTTACTCATTGAACGACTTCATACCCTAGGGGTACCTAATCTTAAAGTGTCTATTGTACTAAATCATTACAAGACTATGGTAGCAAGATTTTGCACGTCTCGAGGATTTCCTGAGAGTATCAGGGGTATGATTGGTGTTAACCAGGGGTGTCGTCTCTCCCCCGCTTTCTTTTGGGTCTACATTAATAAGCTAGAATGGTTCATAAAGGGTTGTCCTTAGGATGAGGGTGGTTAAGTTTTTTTTCCTTCACTGTGTCCTTATCTCTCCTATTTGTTGATGATGTTGTTTTATTGGCCTCCACTATAGAGGAGTTACAAAGGCATCTTGATTCTATGGGTCAGTTTCATGAATTTAAAAATTTAATAGTCAATCTTGGTAAAACCAAAATCGTAGTCTTTAATAAATTAATACAACTAGGGAGGCCCTTTCTAAATAGCAATTTTCCTTTCAAGCACAACCTACGGAGATTACCACCTCTTCTACTTACTAAGGGGTCCTTTTTACAAGTCCCACCTTCAATATGAAATATGCTTCCCAGCCATGAGATTGTAAAGGTTTTTCCTCATTAGCCTTGCTTGAGAGACAGTGATTTCATATTTGTTTCCATGACATACCACTAAAGATGAAGATCATTGATGCCCTCACAAAGCCCATTGTTTTATGTGGATATGAGATTTAAGGTCTGAATTTAGTTACACAAAGTGGTCTCACATTCAGGGCCCAAAGTTCAAACTATCTTGATATGCAGTCTTATTCGATATAAGTCGATCATCCCTGAGTACATCATATAGGTAAAGTTTGGTGCATGTCCCCTTGGATCCAAGACAACCTTCAAGGTTATTATCTAACATCATAGAGTACTTTAGAGGGAAGACTCCTCTCCTGGATTCAGATGAGCTGCCAGATATCTATCCAGAGTTTCTTTCTTCGGCCTCAGATGCTAGGAGTATACCCCTCTCCTACATCACCCCCGGGATCATATGGCTAGACCCCCAGATAGTTCTTGAGGACTCTAACAACGAGCCAGTGCCTAGTTCGCCCCTCTTGCCCTCGGCTATCAAACTTGGGAGACCTTGACAACCTTATCGTCAGACCTCTCTCTCGCTCTCTCGCTCTCTTTCTCTGGACATACTTTTGTGTCAAACTTACTCACTTATATTTTGGATTATCTTGTATCACCGTACTTTTGTTACAGTTTTACACATTTTTTAGGCTACACCACTTTAGGTTTCTTTCTTTATGTTATTCTTAGAATTATCTAGGAGTTGCATTTGCACTCCCACATTGTTCTCATACTTGTTGTAATTTTCAGTCCCATTCATTGAATGACCTACTTTTGTGGTCATTCATTGGAGACTTTTGTGGTCGGCTATATTATCTTATCGTATCTACTCTTCTAAGAGACTTTCATTCCTTGGTCATTCAAGATCACATCCTTGTTGGTTTTCTAAGGTACTGTCATTTCTTGAGCCATTGGGTATTTTGATTCACTGCCCTCCTCCCCCTAGAGGATATTAATGATAAGATTGGGGGGTTATTTGCAAGAGCTTCACCCGAGGTTTTTTTACTGGCCCATTCAAGCCTCTAAGTCCCAAGTTGGCCTTTTACTCTAAGCATTTCCTCAATATCCTTAATGGTCCTATTGTTCAGTCATGATATTTTCAATTTCATCTATTAAATGGGCTATGATTTCCTCTTGGCTAGCTTTGAGTGTGTTCAGACTAGCTAAGGGTTGAGATAGATCATCATCTTCCTAGAGTGGAAGTTGGAACAAACATGTAGACTTTGCTCTTTGATCGAGGTTAAGGAGCACTTTATCTTTAATCAAGTATTCCATGGGGACGCGTCCCCAAGGGTCAAGGGCGTGCTTCCTCCCACACTTACCACACTCCCAGGACTAGGGAGTGTCTTGCGAAACATTTCTTCGTGTCCCTCTTTTAGTGAAACGTAGGAAAACGCACACTGAAACGTTTCTCCAATGTGCGAAATGCATTTCGCAACAAGGGGGGATTCCAGGCACCCCCCCTCAAAAAGAGAGACGCTAGTCCCACCCACCCCCCACCCACCCCTGATTTTCTACCAATAACCTCTAAAAAAAAATTAAAATATGCAAAAAAAAAGAAAAAAAAGCATAAAGCCTTCTAATACCTAATCCTCTATCTAATATTTCATTTTTAAAGTGATTTGTCTTCAGTATCTACTATTTTTCTTAATACTATTTACAATGATAAATGATGAATCTTAATCAATGTATTTCATTTCATTTCTAAATTTGAATCGTGTTTATATCATTTACAAATTTGAATTTAGTATTTACATTACATGATAATGAATTTGCATGGGATGAATTGTTATTAATGGGATTTTTTTTTATTTATTTTAGAGACGGGGCCCCCTATGCTAGGGACCCCAACATCTCGTCGTCCCCCATGAATTCCCCTAAAATTTGGGGGGTGTCTCCACACATCCCCCATGTGTGTTTCCCCACTCCTGTGCTCCTACATCCCAAAAACTTGGTGGAACATTGCTTTAATGTGTCTATTATGATATTAAAGGGAGATTTCATAGTCTTTACAAGGACTCGCAACAATCGATCTTTATCAACATTCTTCAAGTACTCTAATTAGTGTTTCCTTGACTTATATATTAGGAAGGCAACTTCTCTCAAACCGTGTCTAATTCAAAGTTCTTATGAAACAACTACCCATATTACCTTCTCTCCTCTAGTTTCAGACACTAAAGGGAAAGTGCCCCAAAACCACTCAGTTGGAGAACATTAAGACCATCCACAATTACTCCCTGGCCCACACAACCCGAGCTCCAAGCATGCCACATCAAGGGCCCCTAGAAATCTTCTCTCAAACCGTGTCTAATTCAAAGCTCTTAAGTGACAACTACCCATATTACCTTCTCTCTTCTAGTTCAAACACTAGGAGGAAAGTGTCGCAGAACCACCTAGTTGGACAACATTAAGACCATCCACAATTGCTCCCTGGCCCATAAAACTCGAGCTCCAAGCATTCCACATCAAGGGCCCCTAGGAGGATCAAAGCTACTTGGGAGAGCCATCCCTCAAGACACCCACTCAAAGATGCGATACTAATTTATTTCCTTTTACAAGGAATTCTAAAGGTTGGATGTTGAGGAGTCGTCCTACCTATTTTGCATCCCTTATGACCTGTCACCACCAAGAGTGGGTTGATGCCAACAAGAACTACTACCCAAGGCCCATCAGTGCAAGCCACTCCCCAAAGGACATCATCCAATCAACACTTCTTGTTGGCATCTGCACAAACAATGACCAGGGAAAACTCTCTCCACCCCTCGAAGCAGTTGAATCTCTGTTTGGGCTATGTTTCTTTACTGACCCTACTTCACTTTATAGAGTTTTACTTCTTGGGATAACCTACTACCTATGGTTATGTCAATTCATCTCTTGTTACTTTTATACACATTTTCATTTCATTTCATCTCATTTGGGCTGGGGTCTTTTCCACCCCTCTTTTTTTCTTTGGTTATTATTGTAATTGTGGTCACTAGTCCCTTCGACTTATTTTGGTCTTTAGTGGACATTAATATACATTTCAATTTCAATTTTTTTCTAATAGATCTATCCCTATAACTAAAGTCTCCACTAAAACAAACCTCCTAGGTTTTCTTGTGAATGTGGACACTTGCAAGGTTGCATAAAACCAATGAAATATTGCTTGAAATCTAGCCAGGCCTTTTTGTTGGTTGGACAATGTATACCAGCCCCATGCTTCAAAGGATTTATATTTAAAGTTGATGTCTCGTATCCTCAAAATAGACTTACAATGTATCCAACATTTTTTTGAAGGCCCGAGAATACTTCTCTCCCTTGATTCTATCACCATCAAATTCAACCATATTAAAATCACCATCAATGATCCATTCAGCAATTGGAAGAGATTGGGACATCCATTCCAATAAATGAATTCTTCCAATATGGTCATTTGGAGTATACATAGAGAAACAGCCACACTTTTCAAGAACCAAAATTATCATCCAATAACATTTGGCCAGTGAATCATATTACTATCAATGATGAGAGAAGCCAACCAAGGGAACACCCCACACATCACACTTGTCCACCCCTCCCAGTGAGTGGTATGTATAAACTCATTGTTACCTCTCAAGTTCTCACTTGGTGCAAAACTCCAAATCACAAGTGTGAGACCCCAAGGGCAACTTAGGCAAGCTACCACTGTCACCTCAGTAACCTTGACTTTCTCACTTTAGACAAGATGGAGATCTAGCCAAGGGGGGCATCGCTATGGTTAACTAAGCTCAATGTGTGTAGTATGGACTTTGGAGTGGGAGCACGAGAGAGCTTAGCAACATAAAACAAAAAGAAAGTAGTTTTGGGGGTGATGGATGAAAGGGAGACTAGTGCCTTTATTTGGTTAGGCTATGGGGTCATGTATGCAATTTCCGAGGGTAGTTCTAATGGAAGATTAGGGGCCATAAGCAGCCAAGGTGATTTGCCCCATAGCAGCCCTAATTTGGTACCTAAACTCACAATTTTGATGGTGGAGAGGGTTTATCTAAGATCCACTACTCAAGGCAACAACTTAGGGTGGCCCCTACCAAAGATTATCTACAAAGGAACTAAATCAAGCAATGTCATATGCTTAATGTTTTCATCTTGAAGGTAAGCAACACAAAAGGAATTGGGAAGAGAGGGAAGAAACCTATGACCTTAATCCTTTCCAATGTAGCAACATTGCTCTTCTATGGCCCGGTGTTGACATTGGCATCCATAAACTTGTAAAATGAAGCTTCCAATGGTGCACCTACAACAAACTTTGCCACACATAAATGAAATTGTACATACATTATATCATAACTTAGACAAAATATAACACACCTTTATTCCAAAACTTGGAGTCTTTCTACTCACAAGTTCTTTCATTCACCAAAACCTAATTACAAATGGAGAGAGCAAACCCTTATATAGATTTAAGCTCCATCTCTTCAACAATAAATAATGACTTATTTCTCTAGATCCCTTATTCTCTGCAAGGAAAATCAATAAAAAAGTCATCTCTAAGCTCCTCAACAAACTTCCTACTAAAAGAGTTAAAAAGTTTGTTGAAATCTATAATTTCCTCCAAGCGATTACAATAAAATATTCTAGGAAAACAATTCTCAATGAAGTTCTCCTCTAACTAACTCCAATAGCCAAGTCAAACAATGATAAACTATGAGTTAGTTACAACCATATCCCCAAAATAGAACAAGATAGTGGGGTGCCTTCTTTGGTTGAGAGATAAAGCATGTCAAAGCTCCAAAAATAGCAAGTAGATATCTATCCACATGTGCACCCGCCTAATGATGTGTCCACATATAAACCAAGTAACAAGTAGCAATGAATGTGAACAAAACAAAGTCCTCTAAGTGGACAAATTGATTCATGAATGAATGCTCAAGATAAGTGCCAAGTAACTATCACACGTGTGGTTCTCTAGACCAAGTCACCCCATGAAGTGTGATAAATGATGTACCATTAGATCTCCATGTGGCAATGTGTGCATGATCCCAAGGAGTAATGGTAAGTAGATGCCCTCAAGGAGTGGAGCGCTCTCAACAAATGGTATGGGAACATCTGCAACAATCTCCTCAAGTGGACATACTCATCCAAGTGGACTGTGGCATAGNATTTCCTCTTGGCTAGCTTTGAGTGTGTTCAGACTAGCTAAGGGTTGAGATAGATCATCATCTTCCTAGAGTGGAAGTTGGAACAAACATGTAGACTTTGCTCTTTGATCGAGGTTAAGGAGCACTTTATCTTTAATCAAGTAATCCATGGGGACGCGTCCCCAAGGGTCAGGAGCGTGCTTCCTCCCACACTTACCACACTCCCGGGACTAGGGAGTGTCTTGCGAAACATTTCTTCGTGTCCCTCTTTTAGTGAAACGTAGGAAAACGCACACTAAAACGTTTCTCCAATGTGCGAAATGCATTTCGCAACAAGGGGGGATTCCAGGCACCCCCCCTCAAAAAGAGAGACGC
>SNQJ01S0010940.1:68842-86614 GCA_010110895.2 Picea sitchensis
TAACCTCTAAAAAAAAATTAAAATATGCAAAAAAAAAAGAAAAAAAAGCATAAAGCCTTCTAATACCTAATCCTCTATCTAATATTTCATTTTTAAAGTGATTTGTCTTCAGTATCTACTATTTTTCTTAATACTATTTACAATGATAAATGATGAATCTTAACCAATGTATTTCATTTCATTTCTGAATTTGAATCGTGTTTATATCATTTACAAATTTGAATTTAGTATTTACATTACATGATGATGAATTTGCATGGGATGAATTGTTATTAATGGGATTTTTTTTTATTTATTTTAGAGACGGGGCCCCCTATGCTAGGGACCCCAACATCCCGTCGTCCCCCATGAATTCCCCTAAAATTTGGGGGGTGTCTCCACACATCCCCCATGTGTGTTTCCACACTCCTGTGCTCCTACATCCCAAAAACTTGGTGGAACATTGCTTTAATGTGTCTATTATGATATTAAAGGGAGATTTTATAGTCTTTACAAGGACTCGCAACAATCGATCTTTATCAACATTCTTCAAGTACTCTAATTAGTGTTTCCTTGACTTATATATTAGGAAGGCAACTTCTCTCAAACCGTGTCTAATTCAAAGTTCTTATGAAACAACTATCCATATTACCTTCTCTCCTCTAGTTTCAGACACTAAAGGGAAAGTGCCCCAAAACCACTCAGTTGGAGAACATTAAGACCATCCACAATTGCTCCCTGGCCCACACAACCTAAGATCCAAGCATGCCACATCAAGGGCCCCTAGAAATCTTCTCTCAAACCGTGTCTAATTCAAATCTCTTAAGTGACAACTACCCATATTACCTTCTCTCTTCTAGTTCAAACACTAGGAGGAAAGTGTCGCAGAACCACCTAGTTGGACAACATTAAGATCATCCACAATTGCTCCCTTGCCCATAAAACTCGAGCTCCAAGCATTCCACATCAAGGGCCCCTAGGAGGATCAAAGCTACTTGGGAGAGCCATCCCTCAAGACACCCACTCAAAGATGCGATACTAATTTATTTCCTTTTACAAGGAGTTATAAAGGTTGGATGTTGAGGAGTCGTCCTACCTATTTTGCATCCCTTATGACCTGTCACCACCAAGAGCAGGTTGATGCCAACAAGAACTACTACCCAAGGCCCATCAGTGCAAGCCACTCCCCAAAGGACATCATCCAATCAGCACTTCTTGTTGGCATCTGCACAAACAATGACCAGGGAAAACTCTCTCCACCCCTAGAGGCAGTCGAATCTCTGTTTGGGCTATGTTTCTTTACTGACCCTACTTCACTTTATAGAGTTTTACTTCTTGGGATAACCTACTACCTATGGTTATGTCAATTCATCTCTTGTTACTTTTATACACATTTTCATTTCATTTCATCTCATTTGGGCTGGGGTCTTTTCCACCCCTCTTTTTTTCTTTGGTTATTATTGTAATTGTGGTCACTAGTCCCTTCGACTTATTTTGGTCTTTAGTGGACATTAATATACATTTCAATTTCAATTTTTTTCTAATAGATCTATCCCTATAACTAAAGTCTCCACTAAAACAAACCTCCTAGGTTTTCTTGTGAATGTGGACACTTGCAAGGTTGCATAAAACCAATGAAATATTGCTTGAAATCTAGCCAGGCCTTTTTGTTGGTTGGACAATGTATACCAGCCCCATGCTTCAAAGGATTTATATTTAAAGTTGATGTCTCGTATCCTCAAAATAGACTTACAATGTATCCAACATTTTTTTGAAGGCCCGAGAATACTTCTCTCCCTTGATTCTATCACCATCAAATTCAACCATATTAAAATCACCATCAATGATCCATTCAGCAATTGGAAGAGATTGGGACATCCATTCCAATAAATGAATTCTTCCAATATGGTCATTTGGAGTATACATAGAGAAACAGCCACACTTTTCAAGAACCAAAATTATCATCCAATAACATTTGGCCAGTGAATCATATTACTATCAATGATGAGAGAAGCCAACCAAGGGAACACCCCACACATCACACTTGTCCACCCCTCCCAGTGAGTGGTATGTATAAACTCATTGTTACCTCTCAAGTTCTCACTTGGTGCAAAACTCCAAATCACAAGTGTGAGACCCCAAGGGCAACTTAGGCAAGCTACCACTGTCACCTCAGTAACCTTGACTTTCTCACTTTAGACAAGATGGAGATCTAGCCAAGGGGGGCATCGCTATGGTTAACTAAGCTCAATGTGTGTAGTATGGACTTTGGAGTGGGAGCACGAGAGAGCTTAGCAACATAAAACAAAAAGAAAGTAGTTTTGGGGGTGATGGATGAAAGGGAGACTAGTGCCTTTATTTGGTTAGGCTATGGGGTCATGTATGCAATTTCCGAGGGTAGTTCTAATGGAAGATTAGGGGCCATAAGCAGCCAAGGTGATTTGCCCCATAGCAGCCCTAATTTGGTACCTAAACTCACAATTTTGATGGTGGAGAGGGTTTATCTAAGATCCACTACTCAAGGCAACAACTTAGGGTGGCCCCTACCAAAGATTATCTACAAAGGAACTAAATCAAGCAATGTCATATGCTTAATGTTTTCATCTTGAAGGTAAGCAACACAAAAGGAATTGGGAAGAGAGGGAAGAAACCTATGACCTTAATCCTTTCCAATGTAGCAACATTGCTCTTCTATGGCCCGGTGTTGACATTGGCATCCATAAACTTGTAAAATGAAGCTTCCAATGGTGCACCTACAACAAACTTTGCCACACATAAATGAAATTGTACATACATTATATCATAACTTAGACAAAATATAACACACCTTTATTCCAAAACTTGGAGTCTTTCTACTCACAAGTTCTTTCATTCACCAAAACCTAATTACAAATGGAGAGAGCAAACCCTTATATAGATTTAAGCTCCATCTCTTCAACAATAAATAATGACTTATTTCTCTAGATCCCTTATTCTCTGCAAGGAAAATCAATAAAAAAGTCATCTCTAAGCTCCTCAACAAACTTCCTACTAAAAGAGTTAAAAAGTTTGTTGAAATCTATAATTTCCTCCAAGCGATTACAATAAAATATTCTAGGAAAACAATTCTCAATGAAGTTCTCCTCTAACTAACTCCAATAGCCAAGTCAAACAATGATAAACTATGAGTTAGTTACAACCATATCCCCAAAATAGAACAAGATAGTGGGGTGCCTTCTTTGGTTGAGAGATAAAGCATGTCAAAGCTCCAAAAATAGCAAGTAGATATCTATCCACATGTGCACCCGCCTAATGATGTGTCCACATATAAACCAAGTAACAAGTAGCAATGAATGTGAACAAAACAAAGTCCTCTAAGTGGACAAATTGATTCATGAATGAATGCTCAAGATAAGTGCCAAGTAACTATCACACGTGTGGTTCTCTAGACCAAGTCACCCCATGAAGTGTGATAAATGATGTACCATTAGATCTCCATGTGGCAATGTGTGCATGATCCCAAGGAGTAATGGTAAGTAGATGCCCTCAAGGAGTGGAGCGCTCTCAACAAATGGTATGGGAACATCTGCAACAATCTCCTCAAGTGGACATACTCATCCAAGTGGACTGTGGCATAGTACTCATCCAAGTGGACTGTGGCATAGATATATGTGAAGAACGCCGAAATAGATGGAGCACTCAAGGAAGTGAACAACAAGCTATCCAAGCTCCAACTCCCAAGTGTAACAACCTTTAAAGCATGTGTAAGCAATTACATCCAATGGCATGTGTGGACTAAACTATAACAGCCTGGCCACTCTTCTTTGGAATGATCCGTCAAGATATCTTAGAATACATGTACAGGTCCTCCCTTCAAGGGAATGCCAAAGTAGAAACCATAAAACAGATGCACAAAACAGGGGAACGCTCTTCAAATGTGGATAAGGGTGGTTACAACTTCCCTTCTCACAACATGTCTTCCATTTAAACATGTGCCCAAGAGGCCAGAACATACCTCTTTTGATGACTTCGTTAGAAGTATGGAACACCCTTCAAGTTGAGTAAACAAACCCCTGTGGAAAAGCTTCATAGGTGATCAAAAACTATCGGCCTTCCTTATACATGATGAACCCCTCATCACTTCTTTTATTTCTGAATATATTGCTAGAAATGTACCTATATATTGCTGTGGCAAGTACAAATAACAGTTCTGAAGCATATGTCTATGGTGCTGGTCTTTATGGTGTGTTTTCTTGGCACGATTTTTAGGGACAGCAGGCTTATCAAATCTGACCACTTCACTGGTCACAAACAGCCCAAAACAAGACCGTAGAGGTTCAGATCACACTCTAAGATCTTGTTTGATGATAAAGAGGCCTATGGAATCTCCCATCAATCAAATCTTCAAAGTGAATGTCAATATTATACCCTCTCTGCTGTTACAAATGTCTCATGAACAGATCTGGATTCTGAAAAGAATGCACCCTTGCTGCCAGGAACTGCTCACAAAGAGTCCTCTTTTGATGTAGTTGTTGATCTAAATCAATCGGCCAGATCTTCAACCTCTCCATTCAATTTGCTTGCAACAAGATACAAGTGATGTTTCCAGATGATTTTCCCACTACTGCTTAACATATTTCTGTTGATGTTTGTAGCATCAGATAGTACTTCCCACATTGGATTTGTGTCTAACATGTGGTGTCGTCATTACCTCCTCTCAAGATTCTATAGGAAATTCACTTTAATAAAGTGATTATTAAAGTGACTATTAAAGTGAATGCATTTTTTATGATTAATTGAGTTTAATTTAATTAAATGCCTAAGTATTTGGCACTAGTGAATTAAATTAAAATCCCAGCCATTGATCTCAAGTTTTGCAAATCTAATCTAGCCATTGATCACTCTTTGCGATCTAGGATTTTGGATTTAGGTAAACTCAACATTATAAAAGGAAGCTAAGGTGAGAGGAGGAGACACACACAGAGTGAGATAGTGAGATCTAATTGAATTGGGTGGATAAGTAATTTCAGCCAAGTGTGTAGGGGAAGGGTCCAAGGAAAGGATCCAAGGGGGCAGCAAGGGAAGTAACAGCCAGCAAGATCGAAGGACAGATCTTGAGGTGTGGATAGGCCATTGATGGATGTTGAGGGAGTAAGTTGAGGCTTCTAGGAGCACATTGAAGGAGAGAATATCTTCGACGAAGTTTTCAAACTTTAGGGCACTGATATGTTACGTCATTGAGGAGGTAGCAGTTCAGCAGGAGTAGCAGGATGCCTTCGTACAGGATGATGTAAAGGGACATTGTGCTAAGGTTTGGAGGGAGAACCAGTTCCAAGTGGTTCTTCGAGAAGTACCTTCCTCAATAAGAAGGAGGCAAGGATGTTTTTAGCATCATACATGTACTTCTACATTGGTTTTGTGTTTAACATGTGGAAGTCGTCATTAATACCTATCAAGACTTAGGAAATTCAATTTAAAGTGATTATTAAAGTGAATGTCTTTTCTTATGATTAATTGATTTAATTTAATTGAATGCCTAAGTATTTGGAAGTAGTGAATTAACAACTTAGCTATTGATCTCAAGTGTTGGTGAGATCTAATCTTAGCCATTGATCACTTTGGAGATCTTAGGGTTTTGATTTAGTGGTAAACCACATCATAAAAGGCAGCCTTAGTGAGAGGAGGAGACACACATAGTGAGATAGTGAGATCTCATTGATTGGGTGGAGAAGTAATTTCATCCAAGTGTGCAGGGCAGAGTTCGAGGAAAAGAGCAAGGGGCAGCAAAGGAAGTAGTGGCCAGCAAGATCGAAGGACAGATCTTGAGGTGTAATAGGTCATTTTTCTGTTTTGTATTTTCCTCAGGAGGGGCATTATCCCAGGACAGGAGCCCAGATTTTATAATAATAAAATCAACACAGTACTGGTTTTCCTTTTAGGGGTTTTTCCAGGGTATTTTACCCAGAAATTACGTGTGCAAATGTGTTTGGTTTCCTGTTTTGTTTCCGCTGATTTATTTCTGTAAACCGTTAAAACTCAGCCGTGTTTTCTATTCAGTAAATCTGCATAATAAGTTTTATTGCAGCAAGATGTTTGCTAAGAAATAGATTGCCAGGTGCTGGTTCTGAAATTTAACAACTTTGGCATCAAGGAGTAGGTCCAATTTTGGTCCTTTCAGCATTTACCCTCTGACCAGGTCATTGTTAGATTGTGACATGATAATACAACTTATAAAGTGATGCTGACTGCTGGCTTGAACTGGTGTTGTAACAATTCTTCTTGGTTCTGTCCGTCTTCCTGAAAGAAGACTGTATCAAACACTTGTGTAGAATTTCATTTCCTAGCCTTCATTCTCTTGTTAATTCTGCACAAATATTTCAGATCTGGAGTCAAAGGACAGATTTATCAGCACATGTTTAAATGTTCCTGGCTATAGATATAATTCTTTATATGCAAACTGACTTCATTCCTTGCTGGACCATCTACTGTTCTAGCTACAAAAATACCCCTGGAAAATGTGCCTAGGCTGCTAAAATGCATCAAACATGCATCTTCAAGATCAATTCTGATATCTGCTCTGGATGCTGCTTGCCTCCGATTGATCGTATTTAAGAAAAATCCTTCAAATACCATTAGATATAGGTGCTGGAAGAATGGGTCAATGTGCAATAAAACCATGTTTAATCCACAATAAAACCTCCTTTCCAAACTGGAGTATAATCCTGAAAATATACTCAATAACAGCTCGGCCAAGAAACCAACAACTTTAATTTTGATCTTTGCTGCTTCGTAACTTATTCATGGTTCTGTAGATATACATTCTTCAATGAAATCGACCAACAAGAAAAATGGAGTGTTCCTCATGATCAAGTCATATTAACTCCAGAACCTTAGGGTGCTCTAGAATATGTCAAGGAGGTGAGTGCTCTAGGTAATTGGCTGTCTATTACATCAAATATCATCACAGGAGCACAATAGACACTTCACAAATCAGGGCACTCATCACATCATCCAGTGGCATGCTTGTAAATCTATGTGACAAGAATGTAGGCGCTCCATCAAATTGTGTGTCTATTGTATCAAACAATATCATAAAAGTAAAATAGACATGTAAGGTATAGGGGTGCTCCTCCACAAGAACCATAATCTCATCATCATCCCTGCAAGTTACCCCCTGAAAATCTGTTTTGTGTGATGAAAATCACATATTTACTACTCATGTTAATATGAGGGATACTCAATCTTTAAACACCTACTCATTAGAGGACAAAATCTAGTGATTTTTGTTTCCTGAAAAAGGAAAACTTATAGCTTCAAGCCATGGATAGTATTTTTGGATAATAGAATGCCTTCCATCCCCTGAGGAGCCTCTTAACATTCCAAGACAATAGGTTGAAGTTCATGGACCCTCCTCATTGAGTCCTTGCTCAAGGACTGTGAGTGTTCAATTTTTTGTCCATTTTGGCATTAATTAAGATATATGAGAGAAGTCAGCACATACAATTAAAATTTTAGAAGCGCTTTAGTTAACATGTGCTATTATGGAGATGTGAGCCCTTGACATGTACTATGTTGCTTGTCATCTACATATTTTATGTATACTCTTAGGTATTCGGTGCATTACATTGATCTATATTTCGAGTTTTGGATTACTTTTATTTCTCTACTAGAAACTACCTAAGCACCTCAAGACGATGTCATATTTATAATGGGTTTTAAGTTACAATGACAGATTTTGTAGTTGCCAATAATTTCTATTATTTCTGCATTAGACACGAAAAATATTATAGAACAGTGAATCAACAAAACATTATTTTCTTTGATCCCATATGCCCAAGGAAAACTGAAGTACCCAGTTGACTATTCTCTAATGGTCCAATCCTTCCATTGTTTCTTCTCTTGATGAAGAATAAAACAGATATTTGTAGCATCATAAATACTTGGATTTTGCTAGAAAAATATGAATCTGAAAAGTTAATAGGATAACTCTCCATTCCCAACCTTTAGAGTGATTCCAAAGTAATACAAGGCTACAACTAATACTCGGAATTGGATCATCTCCTATCAGTTCCCAATCCTTTATCAGAGTCACAACCTCATTCCTATGTTAATGTTGTGGCGCAGTACATAATGATGCTTGAAAGAATGCAAAGTATATGTAGATATAGGGCTGAGATCTTAGGCTACTTTCAACAATGGCATCTATACCAGAAAATGTAATCTATGGCAAACAGAATCGATAAAGTGCATACTGCAAAGAATCAATAATCCAGTGTGTCCTTGAAGTAAACCTGTCTAAAACATAATACAAGAACTAATGGCTAATAGAACAAATTAGTTGTCTGACCTCTTAAGAAGATAAAAGCCATCTTTAGGACCATTTAGAAATCGAATAACTTGAATGACATGTTGTAGTAACTATTTACTATTTAGGCAATGCAATATTTAACACCGAAAAAAATATCAACCAATGCCAATTGAAAACTTTGAAAGAACTTGCTTCTTACTTTCAATGATGGATATCTGTAAAGTATTTGAGACTGCCTTCGAAGAGAAGCACTACCAACAATGCTTCCAGCTTGAAGCTCTGCCAAGGAACCTGCAGTTGGGCAAATAAATACATCTCGAACATCTTCACGAGGAAGATTGCAAGGTAGAATTGTCCCGCTAGGCAAATATGTAGGCACATCTTTCATCGAGTGCACAGCAATATCAATCTTACCACCTAAAAGAGCATCATCTATTTCCTTGGTAAATAATCCTTTGCCACCTATATCTGCAAGTGGCTGATTTAATATTTTGTCCCCTGTTGTCTTTATAATTATGATCTCCACAGCACCCTCTTCTGCAAGTTCAGGATGTGCTGACTTTAGCTTGTCCCGTGTCTCATAGGCCTGTGCAAGTGCCAAAGGACTGTCCTACATAAATAGCAGTAAGTACTATCATACAATGGAACAGAGGGAAAACTGCGGTGCCTAAATTTTCTCAAACGCGAATAAACCAAGGTTGCCAAAGTTGTTAGATGTGATAATTCCCAAGAACCAATTACTACAATGTATTTATTTTTCAAACTTCTACCAAATAAGAGAAAAGCCATCTCAATGAAAGAAGCATTGGTTTCTGCACTTTTGTATCCCTATTTTCTGCTGAAACTTATGACAGTATTTCAAACACTGACGTAAAAATCTCATTCATTTTCAGCAACTACTGAAGGGCCACAATTCCAAATTCCAATCTAGCTAGGGCTTCAAAACTTGTAGAAAATTTAAAACTACCAGAAAACATCGAACTTTAGTACAAAGTAAAATATCAACAATATAAACAAAAAGATCAACATTGGGCTTTCGAAAGTTATAGACCCAAATTCCCTGTGACAGGGTTATTCTGCCACAGCTTTAGGACCTACAAAATATTTATCACAGAACTGTTGCTTTCACAGAAACTGAACTTGTTGTTGATGTTTTGTAGCATCGGAGGTATTCCCAGATTGGCCTTGGTGTCGGGCATGAGGGAATCTTCGCTATAATCATTAACTTTTCATTTCCTAGAAAAACCTGTATATTGACATTTTGTGTTAGGGCTTCATGTCCACATGTTGGGGCTTCACACCCAGATAGAGGAATAAACAATTCTAATCTAATGTTGAATTTAGAAGGCTTCTAAACTCACTTTTAGAGTCCTATAAAAGGAGAAGTAATGTGAGGAGGCACCACACATCTCATTGTGACATTATGGAGTTGGCATAGGTGAGTGAGCACTTGTGCCAAGGAGATTAGGTGGCAATTTCAGCAAAGGAAATTCTCCACTTTGGCAAATCTTGGGTCTAGGGCTGGTCATTTTGTTTTCTGATTTTCTGGCAAGAAAGAGAGGCCGCAAGTGTGAGGAGGACAGCCGCACATGTGATGGAGAATCAGGCCACGCAGGACAGGAAGCCGAAAACAGTCCCACATCGCAGATCTCGGTGACAGTTTGTAATGCATTGACATGCAGACCGCATAGCAGCAGAAATAATAGGTTGCATAAAAATCCGCGACAAAGACGTATGATCAAGTTTGCCATAGGTGATCGCCAGGCTGCACGGTTGTAACGCCAACATGTCAGACAACAAGTTTGCAAGTTGAAATTTTTTGCTGAATTTTGTAATCTACGGGAGGACTTTCTTGTCCTCAGAAATTCTCAATCTGAAAAATTTTAAAGAACAGAAATTTTGTGTCTCATGTGTGTTTGTGATTTCTCTCTGATCTTTGTGCTTCCGGCTATAATTTTATGTCATAATTTCAGTGAAAAATTATTCAGAGGATAACAGCCCTTATTTACTGTTTGAGGTCACTTGAAGTACTTTCAGATCTGGAATTGAATGCATTGAATGCTTGAAAATTGACATTTGTGACCAACAAAGGCAAGCACCATTATTAACCTAAAGATTGACCCACTTTTTTGGATAATATTTATTGGTAAATTTAAGTTTTAAGAAAACATGGACCTAAAGGAAACACTTTATCACCCATAACATGGCCATAACCAAAGGGTATATGATGATATAAAATCCTTTCTTCATTTCCCTATTCATAATTGGAGAACCATAACATATTAGTTCCGCTACAAATTTTGAAATGCTATATTACACAGGGGATCAATCACAACGATGAGCTCAAGCAAGCAAGCTTGATGGGAACAAATACACCAAACATGAATGCACGTGAAAGTCCTCAAATGAGAAAAGATAACAACATGACCTATTCGAAGTTTATCAGAATTTCCTTATGATAATATTGTATCCCATCGATATGTTCTTTGTAGTGCAACTCTATCTTGTTTAATTTATTTGCTTCACTCCCAAAATTGGAATTGCATAGAAGTTGGTCATAAAAATTTTATCAAGCTGCCATCTATAATGTGTTTAAGAGTTTTGTGATTATTTAATTGATTTCACAGATGACTCATGATGATGAGATACATTTGTCACTTATTATATTTTTTTTGATGATATTTTGAGGTTTTAGACTCAGTAGTCAGGACACGATTCAGTGTTGATCTGTAGACTATGATGTATTCAAGTTTACTAGACATCTTATACATCTTATATATCAATTCTTTTCATATTTATGTGGAAATGCATTTATTTAATGCTGTTGATGCTTTAGATATTTAAAAAAAATGAAAAAATGAATATTTTTCATTCTTACCACATTTTCCGATATTTTCCCCGATTTTGCCTATATTTTCGTTTTCAAAACCGGGCTTATTATTTTCAAGGATTACCCATGTTAGTAACATTGGTTCCGACAATGCCAACACACCTCCTCAAAGAAGATCACTCTTCATCCTATATAGGACACTTTAGCATACAAAAAAACCTCATTGTCTATGCAACGGTACTTATTTTGGCCTTCCATGAGGATACAAGAGGAAGATATAACAGGAGATGCTCACTTTGCAATCAAGCCAAGCATTCCAACAAGAGGCTTGGGTTGTACCATCCCTTGCCAATAACCTCTATGGGAATCCATTTCCATGAACTTAATCGGCAGTTTACCTATCACTCAATATAAACATGATTGTATCTTTGTTGTTGCCTGTAAAGTTACCAAAATGGCATCCTTAATTCCTTGAAATAACTCTATTGATGCACCTAAAGCTGCAGATTTGTTTTTCCATCATGTTTGGGGTCATTTTGGCCTACTATTGACCATCATGTCAGATTGTGACTAGATTTTTTAGTCAATTTTAGCGATACTTATGGAAGCTTCTAAGTTCTCAGTTGAGGTTTTCCACCTCATTTCATCCTCACACTAACAAACAGACAGGTAGTTGACAAAACCGTTGTCCATTCTCATGTCTCCACAAGGCACTCCCCTTTGAGGTATGTTATCATTTTAAGCCTCTTGTCCCTTGTGAGCTCTCAATTTGTTCTTCCTTCTACATCCACATCCCACCAACAGAAGGACCAAGATAAAGTTTTTTCCTTCGTGCATGATTGACCAATATTCACTCAATTCAATGACATAATCCAGTAAATGTAAGCCAAGTACATCGCACTACATGATCGACAATGAATCCCCCCGCATGTTTAGGTTGGTCACAGAGTTTCAATCCATTTGGACAAGCACAAGTTCAAAAACCACCAGCGTCACAAGCTCAAAGCAATCCGGTTTGTGCCATATACCATTTTACAATAAGTGGGTTTCAACTTTCAATGCCTTCAAATTGGGTATTCCACCTCAATTGAATATCCATGATATGGCAAATGTAAGTCAAATCAAGCTATAATGTAACCCCCCACTTGGGGTAATTTTAGAGCAACTATTAAGTTTCTTTTAATTTACTAGATAACAATAATAGCATGTGTAGGGATCATCGAGAAATCACAATCACAAGATACACAAGCATTTATCCCCGGAAACCCTCGTAGAGAAACTCCAAAGATAAACTTCCTTAATATAGATTGAATACAATGCCAAGATAAAGACCAAACACTAAAGAATAACCAAGACTGAACAATGCTCCTCTCTTCCTTCTTCTCCCAACCCAGCCTATTCCAAACTTGGCGCACTTGTTGAGTGACTTGAGTGAGTGAGTGATCCGCGGGATATCTAGGGGCCACCCACCTTTTTTCCAAATGGTTCAAAACAGCTTTTCTAGCCATTTTGGCAATTTACTATTTTAGCGTGTTTTGAACTTCCTAGGCCATTTTGAGGGTCTAAATGAAGTTTTTCGGTATTGAGCTCCTCAATGATTTTTGAAGGAATTATTGAGCCCCATAAGTGAATCTCCTCTATTATACCTTCCAACGAGCTATCACACTTAAAACGGAGATCGTGATGCAAAGTTACTTAATTCTGAAGTTGATGCACCAACTCCAAACGGGCCCACATGACTTTTGGTGCTTCATCTCCTAGGGTTAGGTTTGATGTCTAGGACTTTGCATTCCTGCCTATTGTAAAAAGGCCTTCCTCGAAGCCCATTGTAATCATCATCATCTTCGCGAATGTTAGTAGTCATTACATCTCTTCTCCGTGATAAGTTGCCACCATTCTAGCGAAACTTTCACTCTCAGATTTTTACAACAGACATTTCTTTCATTAATAGAAATCGCGGATATCAGACTGCGGTTATACGTATCTCCTCATATATCAAGAGACATCGATACACGCCATATCTTTGTGCATTTCATTATATCTCCGCCTCACTGCAAAATAAAATAACCGGATCGCTGGTATCGAGCGTCGCCTTGATCGCTTTTCGCTGGGTACGTCCCCGAACACGCAGGTCCGAGTATAGAAAGTTGGTCTCGAGATTGTCTCTCGAGACAATCGGCTTCCTCGCGACAATCTAAGAAAACCCTCAATGCATTAAGAAAAGAAAACGCATGGAGGAAACTATCCGAATGTACTGCTATGGAGCAGTTTCCTCACCATGTGACAGAGGGACGGTGATGGAGAATTTTTCCACATCCTTCAACGCCGACAGCATCAGCGATCTTCACTGCTTAATTCACTTTGAGGCAATCTCCACCTTCAAGGCATGTGTTACTCTTTGATATTCCCGTGACATTTAGTTGTCAAATAGATGCATGTCCTAGATAAATGGTTAACCGCTTTAGAAGGAAGATTCCTCTGCTCATAATTTTTCTCGCATAAGGAAAAGATCACCTTCTATTCTAAGGCTCTCCCCATGTCAAACATTGCTGAGAAACTTACTGGGAGCAGTTCCACGTAGGAGTTTCGAATATATGGGGTCGAGCCCACTGGGAATTTTTTGTGGATGCGGTGAAAGGAACGATTCACCTGTTGACAACTATGAAGAACAATACATGATGGACCACACCGCGGCAAGAGAGGGCCAAGTAGTTCCAGAAGTTCACCAATACCTTCCATACCTTGGCGCGACTGCCAGGGTATCAAAGACTCAATGACATTTGATTCTGAGACACCATGGGGCTCTACACAGGTACATACATCCGCAACCGAAATGGATTTTTCTGACATCTCATCACTCTAAGGTTTTTATCGATATGTTGTTAAAATTGAGCGTAAATTTAAGCACCGCATCAAACGGAATTAGGTCTGCAAATCAGAAATAACCAAAGTATGACAAAGACGCCCAACAAACAAATTAAAACCATTCCAAGACACGTGAAAAGAAGGGGTTGTGAAGACAAAGAAGGACACTAAAATGGTGCGATTTCCACAAAAGCCCCGGCACAACATGAATTGCCGCCAGCCAGCGGATTGTGGGTCGAGATCAAAGACAAGGAGTCGAACCCGATTCAACTGACTCAAAAATAATGGAAAAGATGCATCATCGACGCGACCCCACCGCTATTATCGGACGTTAAAGAAATTCAACCGTAAGAACCAACAGATCCTCAAGAGGGGAAGCTTACTTTTCATTCACGATGTGGGTGAAGGGGACCCCGCCGTGATTTTATTGTTGATAGCTACGAAGAATCTCATCCTCACAGAGGTCGCCAAACGCTTGGGATTGTCGACAACACCACACCCGCGAACCATACAAGATTGGTATTTCGGGCCAAGGATCTTAGATCTTCTATCACCTAGCAGTTCCATTGTCACACTAAGATTCAACCTTTCAAGGATGAGGGCTATGTGGATATTGCCCCACCGATGTCCGCGGATGTTCTCTACAAATGACATGTGGAAACACCATGCTATCTATGAGTCTCACCTCGAGTGTCATTATTACTCCTCGTGGGTCATCTCACAGATACCGTGAGGTAGTTCCAACTACCGCTTCCACCTAAACAAGGTCAGAGCGTAGTATCTCATACTAGAAAATTCATCTTTCCAACTGTCTAAAGGTGAACAGGCGATACCGCAGCTCACCACAGCTTCCGCCAAAGCACCTTTTATCCAACAGATGAAGGTCGACAAGGTTGCAAAAGAAAGCAATCTAAGATTCCTTCACGCCATCTAAAATAGCCAGACCGTTAAAAGTCCAACCTTCCAAAATTAATGTGTTCGTGATGATTTCACAAACTAAGCAACAAGTGGACTTCTCCACATTGCAAGCAACAATTAAGATGTGTGATGTTTTTCCTCTCCCCTGGAACTAGAACGAATGGAGACCATTGGTTTCTAAGGAGGGAGGATTGATCCAGTTGGTTATTGGTGGCTACCCACCTTTTCTGACCGGCTCAAAACAGTTTTTTTGACCATTTTGGCAATTTACTATGAAGATGTGTTTTAACTTCCGCAGCCATTTTGAGGGTCTAAATGAGTTTTTTTCGGGATCGAGCACCTCAACGATAGTCAAAGGCATGATTGAGGCCCCAAAATGAATCTCCTCGACGATACCTTCCAACGCGCTATCACACTTAAAACGGAGATCGTATTCAAAAGTTACGATCTCGTGAAGTTGATGCACCAACTTACCCAAACGTGGGGCCCACATGACTTTGGTGTTTCATCTCCTAGGGTTAGGGTTTTTGATGTCTAGGACTTTTGCATTCTTGCCTATCAGAAAAGGCTCCTTTGCAGCCTCATTGTAATCATCATCTTGCTAATGCGAGTAGCCGTCACACCTATTCTCAGAGACAAGTCGCCACCATTATAACAAGCTCACTGTGATTTTACGCCTCGCATTTCTTTCATTAATAAACCGTAGGATATCAGACATCTCCTCTACTGTATCTCTGTGTTTATGGTTGCATCTCTGATATATTTCTGTTATATTACTGGATATACGCGATATCTCTGTGCATTTCTTTATTATATCTCCGCTCTCATTTCGTGCCGAAAATAATCCGAATCAGTGAGCTAATGAGGCGCTAGCCTCTCTTATTTACACTGGCTGGCAGGTGCTACGGAGGTGTCTCTTCATCAAGCAGGGCCGACCTCTTCTCTTAATGGCTAAAACCACTTTAATTAGGCATGGGGGCCGATTTCTTAATTAGCAGCATATAATTAGGGTTTGACCAATCCACAAAAGGGGATTTGGTCATTTACAAAGCCCAACATGATCAATCCACAAAAGGGGATTGATCTAATTAATAATAACTCAATAATAAGTAGAATACTCTTTGCAGTTACAATATTTCAACATGGGGAAGCAGTTCAAGTCACTCTCTGAAGTTAGCTATCCCTGGTTTTCAGCCTCCTTTGCTTGGAAACTCTCTGCTTGATGTCCACACCAGATCTACTAGACAGCTTCAATCACTACATCCTTGGTTGACTGCAAAAGCACTTTACCCACAAAAGCGAAGTAGTTGTCCTAATCAAACTTTGAGCAACAATTCCCTTGCTGAAATTGGGGACCATTTCCTCTAAGCAAGGAATAAATCATGAGATTTAGTTTAGTGCGCTTAGTCCAATATTGTATTGTATTTGTATTTTGTCATTGTGTACTTCATATTTTGTATTCACATAACACTCCACCTACCTCCACCTAACTCTTGATCTACCACCAACTACCACATTTTTCTACTCTTATACATCTAAAGGAATATAGATTGTACCACATGTATAGTTCCAACAATCTCCTTTGTTCTTGCATTCTTTCTTACTTTTGTGTGAGTATCTGCATTACTGTCTAATTGCACCCATATCAAGAAGGAAGCCTAGCTAAAGCCATGTTAATTCTTAATCCAATTCCTTTGAATTCAGAAATCACAATGTAGATTGAAATTTGATATCAATATGCTCTTCTCCTTGATTTAACCAAGAATAAAACCAGAAGCTTTTGTCAATAATAATAACTCCATCTTAACTTGGATTTACTTCTACTAGGAATTTCAACTTCTTTGGTCAAGGTTAATGTTGGCTCACTTGAGAAAATGATGTGGGTTTTTGATGGGATAAATACCCAAAAACCCTCACCCAAACTTATAGAGAGTTGAAACCACAAGACAATTACCCAATGGGTTTCAAATAAGGTGGGCAATTGCCACCGAAGAAAATGAGAGAAAGACACAAGAGAATAGAGTTGCAAATAGAAGACTCCCTTGTATCTGGTGATGTAAGTGGTTTCATGGTATGCTTATTTATAAAGGATTAAAGAACTAAGATTTAATAAACGCCTCACCTATCTTTCAACTAATCAACTGCTTAATGAGCACTTTACAATAAAATATCATACTAATTATTGTAACTATGCTAATGATCACAACTTAAAACTGGAGGAGGTCATAATATCCTTAAGAGGAACATCAAAAAAGCATTTATATTTTAACAATCGAGATAATGTCTTTCTTAATGATGACATCTTCATTGTCAAGGTGTCATGTACCCATTTTTGGGCTTCCCCATTATATAGTTGGAGATGACTTCAAGGGTTTGTGTCAACCACGACAGAGGGGTGAGGTTATGTTACCTGTGAGCTCGAAGGATTTGGAGGAGTTATATGGGGCCCAACCTATTCCATTTATCATCTTTCATCATTGGGATCACTTATGCACGGTTCGTTCTCGTTTTCGTAGAATTCCGACGATTCCCATAATTTGGGAATATTATTAAGCACATTTTAATTAAATGCACTAAAGGTATTATTCGGATCATATTATTTGAAGGGACACCTTAGTGTAATAGCTCGTTGGAACCGAGATGAAAATATCTAGAGGTTGGGATGATGAAAAAGGGACTTCCAGCATCCGGAAATGTCTTAAAGGCAAATTAATCACTTTCTGGCATTAAAAAGGGGTTAAAACGTAACTTTAAGATTAATAGTCACTTAAACATTAGGAAAAGGTGACTTTAATCTTTAAGTGAAAAGTAAAAGGGGAATAAGGGTCATGTGGATTAAGTCAAAGGGGGAAAGTTCTAGAAGGGGCGGCAAAGAAGAATAAAAGGAGGGGTA
>SNQJ01S0010940.1:114779-139827 GCA_010110895.2 Picea sitchensis
GTGAATCAAATATGATGAGTGCAGTAGCAACAACAACAACAGTTAAAAGGAAAACAATTTAATTCAAAAACTACATATGCACACCTCCATAGTTAAATTTTGTGGAGGTTTTGCTTTGCGAAGGAAAAAACAAAGGTCGCTCTTTTGTGCCTCTCATAATTTAGTGCATGGACTCAATCCTCTGCCACTTCCTCAGTGCTCTACCTTGCATCTCGTCCTCTGTGGGTTGCTCGACTTTCTCCAAGATACCATCCTTGTCATTCATGTAACCATAATATGAACTATCATCAATTTGCTTGTAAATCACATTCCTACACCACCTCTTCTTTGCCTCAAGGGGGCTTATCGAATATCTCTTTGAGGATGGGGAGGAATTTCGTAATCTTGGAGTATCTGTAACCGGGGCCCTTGTTAGTGGCACCGGGCACATTAACTTTGTTCCCTTCCAAGTTCGTCATCTTGGCCCCTACTTTAGTATAATTAGGACTGCCAAGCTCTATGATAAGAGATTCTCAGTGCCCCTTTACCCTGATCAACAAGAAATGACCCTTGTGGATGTCTTAATTATAATATTGTGTCAACCTTAAAAATGAAATAAGGTCCATATTGTATATTTAATAGAAGTTAAGAAGCACATTTGGAAAAAAAACTAATGATCCATAAGTTTTGTCAGCATGCCTTATCACTAAATATTAAGCATTGCCTTGGTCTTAGCCTGCTCCTCTATGAGATCCTCACTCATGTAATTACTAAGAAGATCATGTTTCTTCTTCCCCACAACCATGTGCTCAATCAATTTCTCATATGAAAGGGGCAAATGGGAAACAAACTCTCGCTCTCTCTGTTGTTGGTTTCCCTTGTCACGCTCTCCCATTTCTTCTGCCACATCCTCTTCTTCCTCGAATAGGATCGATTTAATGGAAATGATCTCCCCACTCTTGATCAACAACATGGCCTCCCTCTTGATAGAATCAATCCTATCCCACTCCCTCAATGCTCTAGCCCACAACTCCTACTCTGTCAACGACTCGACTTTCTCCAAGATACCACTATCGTCATCCCTATAGCCATAATAACTGGTGTCAATTCACTTGTAAATATCATACCTAGACCTCCTCTTCTTCACCTTGGGGTGCTTATCAAATAGCTCTTTGACATCAAGGAGGAATTTAGCAACCCCACTTATAGAATTGGTTGTTGGAAGATTGTAACATGTCATCTTCCTGCAATCAATTGTACAAGTGGGGTTGGGAAATTCCTCCCCAACATCAAAGAGCTATTCAATAAGCCCCTCGAGGCTAAGAAGAGCAATTCTAGGTATATTATTTACAAGCAAATTGACACTAGTTATTATGGCGACAAGGATGACAAGAATGATATCTTGGAGAAAGAGGAGCAACCCGTAGAAGAGGATATGTGGGCCAAAGCGTTGAGGGAGTGGCAGAGGATCAATTCTATCTAGAGAGTGGACAGGTTAACAATCAAAAGCTGGGAGGTCGTTGCCATTAAGCCAGTCCTATTAGAGGAAGAGGAGGATGTGGTGGAAGAAATGAGAGAGTAGGACAAGGGAAACCAACAATAGAGAGAGAGAGAGAGAGTTTGTTGCCCATGTTCCCCTTCTAGATGAGAAAGTGAGCAAGCACATGGTTGTGGATAAGAAGAATCATGAACTTCTTAGTAAGTACATGAATGAGGATCTCATGGAGGAGCAGGCCGAGGCCAAGGCAATGCTTAATATTTAGCGATAAGGCATGTTGACAAAGATTATGGATCATCAATTGTTTTTCCAAATGTGCTTCTTAACTTTTATTAAATATATAATATAGACCTTATGTCATTATGTAGGTTGACACAATATCATAATTAAGACATCCACCAGGGTCCTTTATTGTTGATCAGGGTAAAGGGGAACTAAGAAGCTCTGATCGTAGATCTTGGAAGTCCTAATTATGCCAAAGTAGAGGCCAAGATGACCGACTTGGAAGGGAACAAAGTTGATGTGCCTGGTGCCATCAGTAAGGGATTTGGTTATAGATATTTCAGTGCTATGAAATTCCTCCCCATCCTCAAAGAGTTATTTGATAAGCCCCCTTGAGAGCAAGAAGAGGAGGTGTAGGTATGAGGTTTACAAGTGAATTGAGGCCAGTTCATATTATGGCTATAGGAACGACGAGGAAGATACCTTGGAGAAAGTCGAGTAGCTTGCATAGGAGGATATGTGAGCTAGAGCATAGAGGTAGTGGCAGAGCATCGAGTCCATGTGCTAAATTATGAGAGACACATAAGGGTAATTGCCTTCGCAAAGCACAACCTCTGAAATTTTTTAATTATGGAAGTTTGCATATTGATGTAGGAGCATCACTCCACCTCATGAAACACGTCAGCGGAAAATGCATCAACACACTTGGAGAGAGCAGATCCCAAAGAAGGATGCGTTTGTCCTCTCAAATTTTGAGCTTTTATTTAAAAATTCAATGTAATTTAAGTTTGAAGGCTCAAGGAAAGTCGAGCCATTGTCTTTGTACATGCCAAGTTATTGTAATAGGTAGAGTCACCTTTAATGGCTGACAACTATGTGTATCTAGATCTGATTTGGACTAGATGTTTATTGAATGTAATTTAATGTCATTAGGTAGTCTGGAGGGAAAGCTCGAGAAGCCCCCACTTGTATAAATCAATGTAATATATGCCTAGTAGAGGTTGTTGTCAAGTAGTTGTAGAGAGGGTAGATTAGAAAGATTAATTAGTGGAGGGGAGTTAGTTGTTGATAGAGCTGGTAAGGAAAATAAGAGAGGAGAGGAGAAGAGATGAGACTCTATTGCAGTTCAGCCTTGTATACATTGTAAAGAATGTTTCAATATTAATACAAAGAGCATTTTTTCCTGCATATAAATCTCTCTGTGTTTATCAATATGATGAATGGATTTGAATGTTTACTATGTGTTTATGAATGCCATGGATGCATGTATGTTTTCCTTTGCAGGAATTAGATAGACTTCTCTATCTATCTGTAGTTTTCTGAGTGTTCTGGGCTCTTAGGCTTGTGCAAGGAGTGCACACCAGAGTAGTTGAAAAACTCCGTGAAGTCAGTGCAAGGAGTGCACTTGAACTCTATTTCGAGTTCAAAGAAGAGCATGCTAGGTGGGCACACCAGAACATGATTAAAGCTCACAAGGGAAAGTTGTCCCAGGAAAACACACCAGAGTTTTTGAATACTCTGAGGAAGGAGGCTCTGCAAGGAGTGCACAAGAACTCTATTTTGAGTTATGTGAGGAGATTGTGCAAGCAAAAAGCACACCAGAATTACTGAACACTCTAAGGAAGGAAGCTCTACAAGGAATGCATTGAGAAAGAACAAGGAGTGCACCAAAGATAAATAATCAAGTTTCAAAGATCTGGAGAAAAAGAGCACAGATAGTCAAGAGGTTGTTGGAGAACCTATTAAAGGAGAAAAGGGTCGAGACCCTTAGAAATTTGGGCAAGTTCAAAGCTCAGGAGAAATAGTGTCGCTGTGCACAGAGAGCCCTGCAAGGAGTGCAAAGGGCGGAAAATGGCCTAAGTCTTAGATAGTGCCAGAAGAGCAAGGTGTGCACAAAGAGGAAATATTTCAAGTGTCAAAGCTCAGGAGGTGTAGTGTAGGTAGAGACCAAGTTACTGGTCTTGAAGAGGAATATTCAAAGGCCAACCTTTTGAAAATTTTGATAAAATCCTTCTTTTGAGGGAAAGTGTAGCAACAACAGAGGAGGAAGCTACAGGAGCCGTTGGATCGACTGCGGGAGAAAATCTAGGCCGCCAAATCAAGCCCATATAGGATGAGGAGCGCGTATAGGAGAAGAATGGATCCCGGCCGTCGGATCTAGGTGCAAGGATCAACTACCGTTAGATCCAGGTAAGGTGCGTAGGGTTTAACCTTGGAAGTCCTTTGAACTTCGCGTATTCGACGAACTTCGTGCAAGGTGTGCAGAGGAGACGAAAATCCTGAAGTCTCGGGAGCCAGAGTTAATCTTGAGCATCGATTAGGTGGAACATGTGTCAATGGATCATGCAATCTAGGAGATCAGAAGTGTGGAGTGTCCAATCCACCCGAAGCTTCGAATAATGGAGTTAATCTCGGTCGTTGATTACAGTGGACGCGTGGCAGGAGATCCAGTAGTCTAGAGGTCCAGTACTCCAGAGGAAACAAAGTGGAGTGTTGTGGATACTCTTGAAGTCTTGAAGCTTGAAACAGATCAGAACTGTCCATTTGTGGGGACATGTGGACCATAGATCATGCCTCCAAGTCACTTCGGAGATTCGGTACTCCACAGGTTTTTGCGTGTTAGCAGTCAGGAACTCCCAAAGGCCAGAGTCCCAGAGTAGATCTCCACCATTGATTTTTGGAGAGTGGAGGACCGTAGATTTGAGGTCTTCGGAGGTTCGTTAGTTCGACACTCTGGGGGATTAGAGGGTTGTATATTTGAAATACTCATAATCCTGGAGTGTGGATTTGTATGGACCGCTGATCTATGGAGAGCATCGGTCATCCGATCCGCAAGTCCGGAGTTCGCGGACTCAGAGGAGTTGAGGTTTTGTGGTGTTGAAATTCCCGGAGCCCGAAGTGCCCGTAGTTCTGAATTAGCGTCTTTTGGGTTAGCACCTGGTCACAACCCGCCTCCACATGAGGAGTTGGCCAAAGAGAGGGGGATAGTGCCCAAAATTGATTTTAAAGGTAAATGGGCTTAGGGAAAAGTGTCTGCGGGTTTAGCTTTTGGCCCACAAAAGGGAAGAAAAAGTACCAATGGAAAAGGTTTCTTCAGGTTCAGCAGGAACCTGTGAGCCGATTTGGCTCCCGAATTTGAATGATACTAGATCGGGAGGTCACGCGGACCCCAGGAGGGGGTGGAGGTTTCCATCAAGTCATATAAGAGCTTGATTTTGTTTACAGGTAGTAGGCAGGAGGAAAGTTTTAGTCTGATACCATCAAGTGGTATCAGAGCTGATTTTTGTCTGTAGACAGAAGACAAAGGAGGAGAAGACAAAGTGTTGATGCTCTGTGAAGATTGTTTGCAAGTGTGCAATAATCAGTAGACATCCAAGAGGGTCGCAGGAGAAATCCAATGGTGCTCTCAGTTGCAGAGAACCAGGTGGGTTGAAGGGAAAGAACCAGTTGTGTTCTTAAGGTAAAGAAGGGGAAGATGGCTACTGAAGACCATAGAGAAGGTATGAAAGGAGACCTCTAGAAGATGGATAAAGAGATCGAGGAGATCCGAGAGGAGCTCGACAAACTGATGTTGAAGATGCAGCAAGAAGCACAAGGAAGCTGGAAGTATGAATGACCCTTGAAGAAAAAAGCGAAGTGGCCCATCCAACAGATAATTTCCAAGAGGCAGAATCATGTGTTGAGGAGGTGGCTGAGGAAAGTTGAAGACCTCAGTGCCACAGAGAAGGAGATAGTTTACATTTGTGAACCAAATACTGGATAAACCCTCAGTGAGGAGGAAGAGAGATCAAATGAAGATCTCGTAGAATTCCAGGAGGGTAGAGGTGAAAGTTCAGATTGCCAGGTGGGCAAGGAAGAGGAAATGAGACTGTTTGAGAGTCTCAAGAACTCAAAGGAGAGTTCATATGAACAAGGAGTGCTGATAGGGGAGGAGGATTAGATATGCATTCTGATCATTGGAGGAATCAAAATATTCCTTCCAAGCAGCCCAGTAGAGGCCAGTGCACATGTTGAAAGTGTAGAAGAAGGAAGACAACCATTAGAGACTGTCAAGGAAGAGGAGAAGGAGCAGACGTTGACATATGCCCAAGATATGAAAGGAGAAGAAGAGCACTTAGACCAGATGCTCACTCAGTGGGAGATAGAATTGAAGTTGTTGGAGGATTGGTTGGACAATTTAGAGACATAGGAACTGACAGAAGCTAAACTATTAGGGGCGATCGTTGAGTAGCATCTCGGCAGCCACATGAGGTGAAGTCAGCATGGGGGATCAGGACGATCTTCCCTTTGATATGTATGAAGAAGAGGAGATGCAACATAGTAGACTGCATGAAAGGAGCCAACCAGTGGACCAGCTGGACAAAGAGATAGATGATATTAGGAGGCCGATGTTGGAATCAGCGCAGGAGATAGTCAACAACATGAGATGGATGACCAGAGAAGAACCTGCAGTAGCAGTAGGACAACAACAACAACAACATGACAAAGGAGCAAGTGGACAACTCTGGATCTCAACCTCAGCAACAGGGGAGCCATGAGCAGGAGCTCATGATTTTTTCCAGCGTGGGACTATGATGCAGGAGCATTGCTCCACCTCATCAAACGCGTCAGTGGACAATGCATCAATGCACTTGGAAGGAGAGGATCCCAAAGAAGGACGCACCAATCCTCTCAAATTTTGAGCTTTTATTTAAAAATTCAATATAATTTAAGTTTGAAGGCTCGAGGAAAGTCGAGCCACTGTCTTTGTGCAAGCCGAGTTATTGTAATAGGTAGAGTCACCTTTAATGGCTGACAGTTAGGTGGATATAGATACGATTTAGACTATATGTTTATTGAATGTAATTTAATGTGAGTAGGTAGTCTGGAGGAAAATCTCGAGAAGCCCTCTCTTGTATAAATCAATGTAATATATGCCCGGTAGAGGTTGTTGTCAAGTAGTTGTAAAGAAGGGAGATTAGAGAGATTAGTTAGTGGAAGGGAGTTATTTGTTGATAGAGATACTAAGGAAAATAAGAGAGGAGAGGAGAAGAGATAAGACTCTATTGTAGTCCAACCTTGTATACATTGTAAATAATGTTTCAATATTAATACAAAGAGCAGTTTTTCCTGCATATAAATCTATGTGTGTTTATTAGTATGATGAATGGATTTGAATGTTTATTGTGTGTTTATGAATGCCATGGATGCATGTATGTTTTCCTTTGCAGGAATTAGATAGACTTCTTTATCTATCTGTAGTTTTTTTAGTGTTCTGGGCTCTTAGGCTTGTGCAAGGAGTGCACACTAGAGTAGTTGAAAAACTCTATGAAGCTAGTGGAAGGAGTGCACTTGAACTCTATTTCGAGTTCAGAGAAGAGCATTCTAGGTGGGCACACTAGATCAGGATTAAAGCTCAGAAGGGAAAGTTGTCCGAGGAAAACACACCAGAGTTGCTGAATACTCTGAGGAAGGAGGCTTTGCACGGAGTGCATTGAGCAGGTGCAAGGACTGCACGAGAACTCTATTTTGAGTTCTGTGAGGAGATTGTGCAAGCGAAAAGCACACCAGAGTTATTGAACACTCTGAGGAAGGAAGCTCTGCAAGGAGTGCATTGAGAAAGTGCAAGGAGTGTGTTGGAGATAAAGATTCGAGTTTCAAATCTCTGGAGAAAAAGAGCACAAACAGTCAGGAGGTTGTCGGAGAACTAGTTAAAGGAGAAAAGGGCCAATACTGTTAGAAATTTGGGTAAGTTCAAAGCTTAGGAGAAATAGTGTCGTTGTGCACAGAGAGACCTGCAAGGAGTGCAAAGGGAGGAAAATGGACTAACTCTTAGATAGTGCCAGAAGTGCAAGGTGTGCGCAAAGAGGAAATATTTCAAGTGTCAAAGCTCATGAGGTGTAGCGTAGACAGAGACCAAGTTACTGGTCTTGTAGAGGAAGATTCAATGGCCAACCCTTTGAAATTTTTGATAAAATCCTTCTTTTGAAGGAAAGCGTAGCAACAACGGAGGAGGAATCTACAAGAGCCATTGGATCAACTATGGGAGAAAATCTGGGCTGCCAAATCAAGCCGAGATAGGATGAGAAGCATGCAGAGGAGAATAATAGATCCCAACCGTCGGATCTAGGCGTAAGGATCGACTACCATTTGATCCAACTAATGTGCACAGGGTTTAACCTTGGAAGTCCTTTGAACTTCGCGTATTCGACGAACTTCGTGCAAGGTGTATAGAGGAGACAAAACTCCCGAAGTCTTGAGAGTCATAGTTAATCTGGAGCATCAAGTAGGTGGAACACACGTCAGTGGATTGTGCAGTCCGAGAGATCGCCAGTATGGGAGATCAAAACTGTGGAGTGATCAATCCACCCGAAGCTTTGAATAACGGAGTTAATCTCAACCGTTGATTACAGTGGATGTGTGGTAGGAGATCCGGTAGTCCGGAGGTCTAGTACTCCAGAGGAAACAAAGTGGAGTGTTGTGGATACTCCCGAAGTCCCGAAGCCCGAAACAGATCACAACCGTCCATTTGTGGGGACACGTGGACCGTAGATCAGGTCTCCAAGTTACTTCAAATATTCAATACTCTGGAGGTTTGTGCATGTTAGCAGTCGGGAACTCCTGAAGGCCGAAGCCCAAAGTAGATCTCCATAGTTGATTTCTGAAGAGTTGAGGACTGTAGATTTGAGCCCTTCGGAGGTTCGTCAGTTCGACACTCCAGGGGATTGGAGGGTTGTATATTTGAAATACTCTGAAGCTTGGAGCGCGAAGTTAGTATGGATCGTTGATCTGTGGAGAGCATTGGTCGTCTGATCCGCAAGTCCGGAGTTCTCAGATTCAGAGGAGTTGAGGTTTTGTGGTGTTGAAACTTTTGGAGCCCGAAGTGCCCGGAGTTTCGAATTAGTGCCTTTTTGGTCAGTGCCTAGTCACAACCCGTGGTCACATGAGGAGTTGGCCGAAGAGATGGGGTAGTGCCCAAAATTGATTTTAAAGGTATAGGGGCTTAGGGAAAAGCGCCCGCGGGTTTAGCGTTTGGCCCGCACAAGGAAAGAAAAAGGACATGTGGAAAAGGTTTCTTCGGGTTCAAAAGGAACTTGTGAGCCGATTCGTCTCTCGAATTTGAACGATCCTAGACCGGGAGGTCACACGGACCCCCGGAGGGGGTGAGGGTTTGCATCACATATGTACTTTGTCAATTAAATTGTTTCTCGATGCATTTTTATGTAACAACTGCATCGGTGCACTGTAAACAATATAGCACATATGTATATTGGGTTTTTTCAAATCATGTTGATGTTGTTGTTGTTGGATTTATAAAATTTATTATGAGTATGCTAATGATTTCTCTATTTTTAAATTAAATTTAAGATGTATCACTCATTAGAATTTAGAGTTTCCATATAATGTTTAATTTTGGTTTTATGAAATTGTTTTCTTTGGATTGTAATTGCAAAAAATTATAACCATTAATGTCATATAATTTTTAATTCTTCTTCAAGGTGAATTATTTGTTCTCTGATAATATACAATATGTTGATTAAACATGTTTACAAATAAAAATTACTCTTATGAAATGTTATTTTCTCATTTTTTTTCTTCATGTGGTTCACGGCACCAGAGGTGCTCGTTACTCCAAGTTAACTCCCCGAAATCCGCGAGGGAACATAGGGAGGAAGATTATTTTTGGAATAGACCCATTTAAGGGCATAACATGTCACTTACATGGAATTGAACATGAGTGGAGAGGGTAACAATCATTCCTCCCAACCACCCAAGCTACATCCAATGGACTCTCATTTATTTTATTGATAACATTATAATAATTGTTCATAATTAAATTTGTAATTGTCATATTTAAAAAAAATATCAAAATCATAATTATTAAATATGAAAACGAAAAGATGAATTTTAAATATGAATTCAAAAAAATTATAATTATTAAATATGAAAATGAAATCATTAATAACAAGGAATTTTAATATACACAATTTGTTTTAAATGAATTTATGAGTTTTTGCTCCACAACCAACTTTATCAATCTCCTCATAAGGAAATGCAAGTATTAGATTTGGTTAGTGAAGAAATTAATTAATTTGTTAAGGTTAAAAGAATATATAATTAAATTCATTTTATATTAATATTTAAAAAATAAAAAATATTAAGCAAACTCAATAAATAAAATAAACAAAAGTCCATGTGTAGATATTATAGGGAGTTTAGTCCTCATCTTCTATGTAATGATTGTAACATGCAACCAACCACTTTATAAAACAAATGTCGAATCAAACAATACATTTACAATAGTTCCATTGAAAATAAAAAAATACAATTACTCAATCATTTTTTTTTATGCCCCAAGGGGGCATCTAAAGTTAGACCCAATGCAAGGTGTTTTTGATGAGCGGTTGGTGGTCTATGAAAGTTATGGTTTATTAACAACTTGTCACCAAGAGACAATCTACATATTGCATGCACATCAACAAATCTTGATGCCTTCCTTTCATAAAAAACTCTTTGTCATTGGAGTGTTCCTCAAAGGAATAATTTGCACTAAATAATGAGGACCTACAACTATTTATGAACCCTACAATGTTCTCATGAGTTCGTGGATGATTGTTGATATATAACTGGTTTTTCTTGTTAAAGTTTCCAGAAGCATAACCATTCATGCACATACTATACATGGAAATGCTATGTTTGTATTTAACAATATTCAAGTAATTAGATTGACTATAAAGAGGACCACAAAATGGCATAAGTGATATTGATTGTTTGGGAGGAATGAATACATGTGAAAGGATGAACAACCAAATATTTGCAACATCTATTTTAGACTTGACAATCATATAACTATTACCACAAAAAGATAATTTGGTTCCAACATCGGGCACATGCATGAAAGATGACCAAGCTCCATACAAAGCTCATTTTGTGCTCGGGTTTGGTACTTATTTTTAGAGATGGATAGGAAAGAGGAAGTTATTATTTCTTCCAACAATTAAATGAACTTTGGTGTACTTGGGTATTTTTGTAGCTCCTTACAATTTTTTGGATTTCCTAGTAGAGATGTTTTGGGTGATATTGATATCATACTTTGGCTCACTATAATAACTCTTCATTGAATCAACAAAAGGAGACAGGTTAGTCAATTTAGGATGAAACTTAAATGTTCTAGCTTCCAAATTTTCAAAAAGGAGCATATATAAGAAAGTGTTCCTATGTGTCTTTTCTATATTACATATTGGATTTTTGACTACTGTGGGAGGTATTAGACCATCAACTTTGTGTAGTCGATCAGGCTAATATAATGGGACAATTTGACACATCGAGGGTTCTTCTTTAAACCTTTACATTTTGAACAACCACATATTACTGGTGTGTCATAAAAGTGACCCAATTCACAGTGTAATACCATTGACCCAAGCTACAGGTTCTTGGAGATAGCATGTTACAATTTGTGGGGTAAAGTAATTATTCAAAACTGTTTGCTATGATTATCTTTCCTCGATGGAGCTTCGACATTTTCTCACTAATTGGAATATCTTAGCATGCGAAATCAATCACGAATTCTGATCCTACAAAGAATTTATTTGACAATTATTCATATTGCATAGGATGCATAAATGACATAAATTCAATCAGATAAATGAATTATAAATGGAAATATAGACTTCAATTGGTGGGGGAGAAGTTAACAAAATTGCAACGATATGGAATGAGATGGAATATGAAAAATTAGCCATTTGATATTATAAAAACCTTCTTTTCCCTGCTTTTGAGCCAAAACCATCATTAATACGTGCATGAATTCAATATTAAAAATTATCGGTTAACTTAATTATTTTCTTATGCCTTTGAATTGCATATATATATGGAACGCACTAGTGTGCTACACTATAAAACACACTAAACCGTGACCTCCGTTATGTTGGACACACCTACCACACTTAGAGTGAAGAGTGTAGAGGGTTTTCCCCCCTAAAACTTCCCTCTTGCACAAAAACTCATCAATTAACATTCAAGCATTTTATTCGGCTAACCATTGTTGTCATTTATAACCGGTTAGATGTGGCACAATCAACATATATCATAAATATATCATCAACAAGTCATGTTAGCCAGACACAAGAGACACAAGATGTATGTACAATTTTCTTTTATTACAGGACTACAATCCTTGGGGTTTATCGACTAACAAGCCGGGCAGAGGTACAACTCTATAAGGCATGACTCTATAATGCAAGACTCGAGCTTACATCCTTAGCATAGGCGGATGAGGTGAAATCCTCAACATATATCAATCGTCAACAAGTGCAGACACAGCCGATTGGTGCAGCCCGGTGTATTACACACGCTCACGGCTCCCTCTGATACGATGTGAACGTGGCTAGTGTATGATGTAACAAGTGTATGCTTTTGAACAACTAGGGTTTTGCTTTGCTTCCCATGCTCGGATCCTCTGCAACTTGCAATCACTTTATCTTCTATCTTCCACTATCCAAAACTGACCCACAACCAGTCACCAACATATCCAAGCTCTCTAATATCTTGTTCATGCTCCACAACAAAGTCAATGAATGCTATCTCAAACATGTATAAATAGCTAGTATACCATAGCAATTACTGAATCAAAAGAGTGTTGCCACTCCATCAACCAAATCAACCAAGCCGAAACACATCATAGAATCCATACCAAAAAATTCCCTAAGAATTCTGGCCATCGAGCCAATAGTATCCATCAAGAGACAATAGTAACCATGTCTGGAGTGATGGAGTAACTAGGGCCATAAAATCGGTCTGGGACACCTCATCATCCAAGAGCTTGGCACCGACTCAAACAAAAATCTCCATGATTTTATCCGCTCCACGCTCCATGCACCTGTTGATCAGCCACATGTACACTCACCCTATACACAGCGACTTGCGTGTACCGCTTTCTAACTTGAATATTAGCGTGGGCATCGAGGAAAATAGGGTTTTCACAGATCAAATTTTTAATAGATCGGATCTCCAGATGTGCGAAACTTTGATCGTCAGCAGGATCCTCCATTCAATCTCTCTTCTCGGAATAGATCTTCAAGATATGCTCAAAGATCCATATCAACAAGATGCTCTCACAAGAATATCTCCATCAATACTCCACAAGATGATACAAGAAGCTTTCCATTGATCCACAAAGGATTCTCACTCAAATGTACATTTTTACAGAGATCTAGCTTCTTATTTATACTTTCATCTTCTAGGTCCCTTAACCCATTTCGGTTACTTAACCCGCATTTTTTAGGTCCCCTTAATATTTTTTCCTTATTTTAGGGTTAACCACTTTTCCATGAATAGAAAGTTCTCCAACACTTTATCATTTTAAATGTGCTTCTTGATTTTGTCACTTCGAACATTTGTGTCTTCTTGATTTTGTCCTTTGCTTTATCATTTAAATAGTTTCTTCTTTCAAACACTTTGACTTCTTTGACCTTTTGGGGCTTCAAGCCATCATGTAGGGGTCCTTCAACCCGTGAAAGCCATAACTCTCAAACCGTGAGGAGTTATGTGACATTCCATACCACGGAAATGACATGTCAAGCACTATCATCTATGATAGTTTCACCAACAACTTCATTGATCTTCATCCTCGGTAATCCCACATGCAAGCATGGGTCCTCAAGCTATTATTCTGGGATAACTCAATCCGTGAGAGTGTTTTCCGGTAGACTTCATATGGGGAACACTTTGGAGTTCATCCATTTGTGCACCTTATCAACCATGATAGAACAATAATGATTCATCTTTGCATCAATTCACCAGCGCATCCTTATATATCAGCTATGCATCATGTATCAATGACAACTCATTGATCCATCTTCATCAATGCATCATATCAATGATCCATCTTTATCAATTGGTTCCACTTGGAAATCTATCATTCTCATCAAGGGCATCCTTATCAATGATCCATCTTTATCTATTGGTTTCCAATTGGACGTATCATTCTCATAAAGGGCATCATATCAATTGTTAATCAATCAATTACTTGACATCAATCAATGACATCAATTAATCAAACCATTTGCATCAATGACGTATGATCCAACAATCTTCGCAAATAATCAAACCATTGGCATCAATGACAACATGATCCAACGATCACCCCCTTTGGCATTGGTAGCGAAATACCAATATTGATGTCAACACAATTTACCAATTATTGATGTCAGCATGTAGACAAGGCGTGCTCTTCATCAATGTTCAATGTGACTATCTCTCCCACATCAATCTCTCCCATTAATAGACATCAATCACATAAATATGATTAACTCTCCCCCTTTAACATCAATGGCAAAGGGCCATTTCTTCTCTTAGGGTTGCTCCCCCTGTCTGAATGATTTTGATCTTCCTATGAATAATCTCCCATTTTGAACAAGGGATATCAATCTGATGTAATGTTGAAAATACATCGAGCATACTCCCCATGTGACCATTGCTCCTCATCAATTATGCCTGCATTGCTCTTTCTTAAAATATAGGTCTCTTTTCTAGGTATGCATCACGATAAATATCTCCTCTAGAATCATGGAGAAGAATGACTCCCCTAAGGGTATGTCTCCCCTATCTTCTACATAGAGATGAATATGCTACCATATGGCGATCCTTGGACTTGTTCGTACATCAAACTTGTGTGTATACCATTCATCATGAAACAACATATATGTCAACAATGAAATAGAATCATGAACAATATATCAACGAAGTACATCATGTACTAAAATGTGCCCACCATGCTGGCACCCATGTACATCAATATTGTACATCAACAGTAATGCCAATATCATCCATGAAAATGTATCCACCATGCCAACATGTACATCTACCAATGTACCGTATGTGCATCCACCAATTATGCCAATCATTGTGCATCCACCAATATGCCAACCATGTGCATCTACCAACATGCCAAACAATGTATCCTTTCACTCGCTGATATGTCTCCATCATGAACCAAGTGCCACAATCATGTATCAAACAAATACCAATGTTGTGAAAATCAAGTAATACCATATATGGGTGTACTACTATGCACCAATACCACCAAATGATGGAGTCCCAGCCACATGTATGCCAAGTCCTCCATAAAACATGTACCAATCATCCTGCCGATTAAGAGCCTCTATTGATGTACTAGAAATGTACAAATCATGCAACACACATAGATCAAACCATGATTTACAACGTATTTCCCTCATCAACTCACCAACCATATGTATCAACATGCAGCCCAATCCATATGCAAAATGCATGCACCATGATATCAACATATGCTTCAATAATACATCATAAGATATACCGACCATGTACACCACCAACATCATCACAAAATGATTAATCCTAGCAAATCAACATCAATCCATACTCATGGGTTAGTTCAATACACCAAGATTTATTTTATATTATACCATTGTGTGATCTCACCATGACCTGCGACAAGCGGTCTTCGAGGAACACACGCAATAACAATGTGGACCACACTTAATCTGAGTTATACCATCACATCAAACTCAATTCATGTGCATTTGCCTTTTCCCAAGGCTTTTCAACATCCACGTGGCCTGCTGCACAAGCCCGAGCCGCGTGTATGCGTGACCTATTCGGAATGCGACTGCGTGTACACCACCGGCCTGTCACCACTTTTACTGCCTTGAGTATATGACACTTTTGAACTTCCCTTCAATCTTTCATTACGATCTGGCTGCTCTGTCTTCTTAACTTACATACGGCAGATGATGCTTCTCTTCAGAACTTGAGCTACGAGTATCCATCTTTTCAAAGATGTCTCCCCTTTCTTAATTCATTTCCCTTCTTCTAGCCATTACTGCATGTAGAGTCCTCATCGTGATTTCTTCTTGTGTTCCAACACACTTGGGATTTGTGGCCAAATACACTACGGTGTAATCTCCTTGGTGTTATAGTGAACAACAATATGTCCTACTTGATCCCATCTCCAACACCTCCTTGGTGTTTTGAAATCTTCCATAATGTCTTCTTTCATAAGATCTACATTCAAAGCTTTGTGACCATATCCATTACATGAATAAAAATACCCATAGAAAACACATTTCAGCCCTTGCTTTGCTTTGAATTGTCCAAAGATGGCTTCTTGATGTCTTCCTTGCTTTTGTTCTTTTGGAAATTTTCTTTGCCTTGTGTAGATGGTTTGTTTTGCTTGTTGTCTTCCTTCTTTGATGGACTTACCTCAGCATGCTTCTTTGAGGTGCTTGCTTCCACATGTTTATCTTCTCCTTTGTATCCAAGACTGATTTATCATGATGGTCTTTGACTTTCAAGATCTCATCCAAGATTAAGTGAGCTATTCAAGAATTTGTTTGACTTCTCTACCTTCTTTCTAAGATTAGAGCAATTTCAGCTTCTAATTTACAGCATGAATCTTCCTTTTCATTTGTTTGAATCTTCAATGGTTCCTCTATTCTTTGGCTTCTTCAATTTTGGATTTTGGGGATATGGACAATGGTTTCAAAACTTTGCTAATCTCATCATCTACATTCATATCTTCTTTTCCATCTTTTTGTCTTTTGATCTCTTCTTCCTTTCTTCTAATTTAAGACTCTCTTAAATTGTTCTTTGAGCATTCCTTTAACTTCAAGATGTACCTTTTAATCCTCCTAAGAAACTACTTAGTGTTATCGAGAAAGATAGTTATAGTGTGTATAAAAATGATCCACTCCTATACATGTATAAAGCCTCTTCAATTTCTTTTTGAAGTTCTAATAGATTTTCTCCTATTCTTTCCATGGGATAACTATCATCAAACTTTACACAAATTTGTTTTCTAGATCATCTTCTTCACTTGAGAAAACTTCCAACATCATCACACTTTGAATCATTTCAATCAAAGAGCCTTGGGAGATTCTTTACCTTCAATATCTTCCTTCTTGCCAACACCATTACATGATATTTTGCCTTCATTTGAAATGTCTTCAAGATCTTCCTTTGTACTTTAACATTACTGGATACTTTATCTTGACTTGAAATGTTTTCAAAGTCACATTTAGAAATAATACAATCAAGGGGTTTTTGGAGATTTTTTACCTTTAGTGATCTTGATGGAGTGTTCTTCAATATCTTCTTTCTCTTCCTTGCTTTGATATGTCTCTTCTAGCTTTAGCCATAGATCCCCTTGGCGGAAGTGCATTTGTCCCATGCTCTCTTTGATATGGCTTGAGAGTCCACTAAGAATGGTCTTGAGAGCCAATGCATCATTCTTCTTTCCCTTCCCTTTGAGCTGCAAACTTTGACTTGTTCTTCCAACGGAACATATCCATAGATGGTTGCCTTCCAAATAGCTTCTCCATTTGTCTTCAAATACACTCTCATCTCCTATTCTCCAAGTAGAATAATTTTCCTCATCAAGGATTGGAACTTCATCATCCATTTGTGTGTCTCACATGGATCTCCTTCAAACTTATTTAAGGCTTGTAGTGAAGGCCAGCTCACGATACCAATTGTTGGACACACCTACCGCTTAGAGGGGGGGTGAATGAGACAATGGGGAGCTCTTTTTCCCAAAACTTCCCTCTTGCACAAAAACTCATCAATTAACATTCAACATTTATTCATTTACCATTTGTTGTCATTTATAACCAGGTTAGATGTGAGCACATATCAACAACATATATATCAGAAATATATCATCAACAAGTCATCATCCCAATGAACACAAAGAACACAAGATGTATGTACAATTTTCTAACATTAGGACTACAATCCTTGGGGACATCAACAACAAGCGAATAGAGGGGTACAACTGTAGCCAGAGCACCGACTCTATAATGCAAGACTCAACTTACATCCCTGGAAGCAAGGCGGGATGGGGCAACAATCCTCAACATATCAATCTGTCCAGCGGGTATGCAACTTACGCCGGTGGTGCAACCAGCGGTATTACTGCAGCTACAGCTCCTCATTTCGCATGTGAGCGTAGCCAGGTGTATAATGTAACAAGTGTATGCTTCTGAAAAACTAGGGTTTTGCTTTGCTTCACATGCTCGGATCCTACCTACAATCACGCAATCTTTAAGCCATCTTCCTTGTCCAAAGTGACCCGCATTAGTCCCTTACATCCAAGCTCTCCAATAGCTTGCTCATTATCCTCAACAAGTCCAATATGAATGCTATCTCAATCATGTATAAATAACTAGTATACCATAACAATCATGTCACTACAAAATCCTGGGGTGTTGCTCACTCCATCAACCAAATCAACCAAAGTGAACCACATCTTAGAAATCCATACCAAAAAGTCCCTAAGCATTCACAACACATCAAACAATGGTATCCATCAGACAATAATGTAACCATACCGGTGTCACCGATTGATAGATCTGAGGACATAGAATGCAGATATGGAACACGCCTCATCATCCAAGAGCTTGGCACCAACTCAAACAAAATCTCCAGCTGATTTATCCACTCCACGCTCCCACGCACATGAGTCGATACGTGTAGACTCGCCTATACACAACCGGTGCATGTACGTACCTATACAGAGAAGCCAGCGTGGGCATCCAAAATAGGGTTTTACGTGAATCGAGGGTACTGCGTCAAGATCTCAGATATTATTGAGCTTTCCGTCGTCCATGAGATCCTCCTCTGGCTCTCTTCCTCGGAATAGATTTTCAATCGTACTCCGAGAGATCCACGTCAACAAGATGCTCTCACAAGAGATCTCCATCAATGCTCCAAAAGATATTCACAAGAGCTCTCCATTGATCCACAAAGGGATTCTCCTCAAATGTACATTTACAAGAGATCTAGCTTCTTATTTATACTCATCTTCTAGGTCACTTAACCCATTTTAGGACACTTAACCCATTTCTAGGTCCATAACTTATTTTCCTTTATTTTAGGGTTAACCACTTTCCATGAATAGAAAGTTCTCCAATGCTATCGTTTTGAAATATAGCTTCTTGATTTTGTCACTTCGTTTTATGAATTTTAAATGAAATCTTTCTTAGTTTTGTCACTTTGCTTTATCATTTAAATATTGATTTCTTCTTTTCAAAGTACTTTGACTTCTTTGTTGACCTTTTGATGAAGCCATCATGGGGTCCTCCAACTTCGTTAGGCGATAACTCTCAAACCGTGAGGAGTTATGTGAAATTCCACATACCAACGGAAAGTAGCATGTCAGGCACTATCCATCTAGGATGGACACTAACAACTTCATTGATTTTTATCTCGGTAAAATCCCATGCGGCAGCCTTCCTCTATGGATTCTTCTGGGATAGCCAATCAGTAAAGCGTATTCCTGTGGGGGCTTTCACCATAGGGGACCACTTTGGAGTTCATCCATTTGTACACCTTATCAACCATGATAAAACAATGATGATTCATATTTACAACAAACAAACTATCCATCATATATCAAATAATCCATCTTCGTCATGTATCAATGACAACTCATTGATCCATCTTCATCAATGCATCATATCAATGATCCATCTTATCAATTGGTTTTCCCACTTGGACATCTATCATTCTCATCAAAGACATCCATATCAATGATCCATCTTCTCTGGTTTCCACTTGGACATCTATCTATTTCTCATCAAGACATCCTTATCAATTGTTAATCAATCAATTACTTGACATCAATCAATGACATCAATTAATCAAACCCATTTGCATCAATGGCATTATGATTCAACAATCTCTCAAATAATCAAACCATTGTATCAATGACAACATGATCTAGCTGCGTTAAATCCTTCACAAGAAAAATATCTATAAATTCCTAATTGTGGGTTTGCATTTCTATTTTGTTGATAAAATTGGTATCAATCCATTTTTACGTATATACGCACAGGGGAACATTAATCCGTGTGGCACACCGATTTCCTGACAAATTTGATTTTAAAAATATCTGCACTTTCACTAAGTTTTTTACATAGAAGATATGTTAATGCACTTTTAAGCGCCAATTACAGTATATACAATGAAAAACATGAGTGGAAAAGCGGGGAATTTCATTTTGAAATGTATTTGTTTATAAATTAAAACACTATTCATAATTTCATTTTGGAAGAATTTAGGAATATTTATGGAAGAGATTTACCACCAAAGAGACTTTGGGTGGGTGAAATTTTTGAAGAAGATCCAAATTTGGAAGGGATCCATAGGGTACATACAAATCTGTAGAGAAGACATTTTAGGTATGTGTTTTGATTCTATTGATCATTTCAATCTTTCCTATTTGATTCAAACTATTTTTCAATGCTTATTTAAAAATAATAAAAGGTTTCATAGTTACCTTGATTATTGGAATCCCTAACTTTGTGTTTTTTTTGGTTCCCCTCTCTATATTTTAGAAGCAAATTTTCTTTTTAAAGCAATAGATTTTTATAGGGTTTATTTTTAAGCAATATATTTTTATAGGGTTTATTTAGTTGTATACGGGGTGTTTGATATTTGTTGCAACGACACCACTCATTGCATAGGATCCCAAACCATGTCATTGTAATGCATTGTTTTATGAAAAACTTATTTCGGTATCACGGTGTGCTTGTATGGAAAATCATGATGGGGCATCTTGTACAAAGGTAACCTCGATGCTCATTGTATGAAAAGTCACGTGAGGTGCGTATATCTGTCAAAGCAAGTTATTCGAGAAATATAAATAGTGATTTTGGTATCATTATGAATCTGAGTTAGCAATGCACAAGAGATATGTAGATACGCTTGTTGAATGCGTTACATATGTTTGGCCAGGGCATTTTGTTTAATGGCGTGCACGAGGAAATACTAGATTGTATAAACATTTCCTTAATTTCTCTTTCTATTGATTCTTGGATTTTTATATACAATATAACCAATGAAGTTCAAGGAGGAAACATCTTATTGCGGCGAGCCTGTGATGCTTCGTCCAAGAAGAGAGGAGGCAAGTTCTTTAAGTTTATTAAAAATTTAATATATTTGAAATGTTGTAAGTTCAATTAATGATGTGTATTGGTTAATGCGTGTCATGCGGAGAAAACTGAAGAACCTCGATAAGATTGTTCACAATCTAAGAGAAAAGAACATAAAATATTTTATGGAAATGTTGCAAGAGAGGAAACATGTGGATTGAAAGGTAATCAACATGAAGTTTTCTTTGACTTTTTGCCAAAGATGAATTTCTTAACATTAATCTCTAACAAGTTTAAACACTCAATTTCACATTTTTTAATGTTATCCAGGGACCGATAACAAAGAGATGGAATCTCGTCCCAAGAGGATAGAAATTCTTAAGGATGTAAATGATTATGATGGCATGGCCATCAATTCATTTGGAGTGGTGCCAAGAAGTTAATGAGGGGAAAATTGTTTTACAAAGCTTTGGGGGATATAGTGGAAATAACGTAAAGACATACCACTTACAATCTAAAATTCAATCAGTGACTCAAGGAGGTGGGTTATCGTAGAATTATAGGAAGCGTTTTGAACCATGGTCAATGAGACGAGTAGCAGCTTGCAATGGAAAAACACAATAACAAAAAAAATCATTTAAAAGGTGTTATTACTAAACATGTTTTCTATATTATGTTCCAATAATTACCAACTTAATTTGTTTTCTATATTTACTTTCATTTCCATTTAAAAAAAATGTGTTTTTTCATTTCGAGGGAAGATTATGAAAATTTCAAGTGACAAACAAGGGGAAAGCCAATAAATGTCAGTAGGGATGTCAAAAGTGTATAAGAGATTCCAAAGAAATGAACATAATTGCATCCGCGAGGAGGCATCCCAAAAACAACATCAAGGGTATGTGATCATTCATTTATTATTTTATGTACAGCAGAAATGTAATTATCATATGAAATACTAATTTTCAATTGTTTGTTGTGAAAAGAAAAAAAGGGTGTGTTATTAGCAATTTGTTCTTGTCCAAAGAGGGAAGGCTAAAGGAGTGAAAATCAGCGTAACAAAGAGTTTGTCCATCAACATCACCTTAATAGGACACCTCTCTCTATTTAGGGGTGAAAGCCCAGTGATCCCAATGACTTGGGGGTTTGAGAGGCAAAGGTTGAAGTATCAAGAAGAGTTATCCCCTCTCACAAGTCAAACCGATCAGAAAGTCCCAAAGTTTTAACAAATGAAGCAATGATATGCTTAAGTGTACCTTCCAGAACAAAGCAACAAGAAACACTATTTTGCAAATTTACAATTGATGTTAGTGCTTCATAAGGTAGCCGGACTTGTCAATGAAAACAATAAGTTGATATAATAGAAGAAACAAAAATCTATAACAACAATGTATATATGATAATGGCTTCACAATTAATGCCTTAAATAAAGCTTCAAAATGACCAAAATGATAATCTAACAATAAAAATATGCTAGCACTTGTCAGAAACTAATGAGGCAATGTAAGAGTCAACTTTGGTAATTATTATTATGATTTTGTTGTTGTAATAATTGGTTGTAGCTGCGTAACAACAACAGGGAATGTTAGCAGTTAGTCTAATCTAGGGTTAGGGAATGTTAGCAAATAACTTGATGTATAAGATTTAAGAGTTGTTCTCATCAATCAATCAAATTATAAGGTCTAGATACCCGATTGTCTTTAAGGCTAATGGGTGCTTTTTCAACAACAATCTTAGACGAAACAAATGATAATGTATGTGATCTAGGGACAAGAGGTGGCGAAGTGGTTTAGGTATTTGAAGTAACCCAAGGCTCAATCCAGCAAACCCTAGAAGAAAACCACTACTTGAGTAGGTAACCCTAGGGTCTAGCGTTTTTTCCTTCTTCTTTAGCTCAAGCTTCAGGTAAATAAAGGCTTGATGAAGAAAATGATACTAGAGGTGCTACAATGGGTAGGGCTCCGACACATGCTTCAAAGGGATAGGTTTTCTATGTAAAATCTAGTAGGAGGTGAAAAGCTATTGAGACAAGGACAATAACATGTGCTTGATCTCCTAGGGGTTTTAAGCTAGCAATTTCATAATCTTAGTAAAATGCAAGTAAAATGCTATAACCATTCAAAGGAAAGAAGAATTGCAGAAAATTACTTACATTCACCAAGAATAATCTAGCCAATAGCCTAGTTGACGATTTTCCACTAAGAAAATTCCAAAATACCAAAATAAGCCTCCTCAAGGAGTTGTGCACCACTTAATTTCAGTCAATCAACCCTAAGGAAGCCAAATTTCAGACCTCTCACTTGTGTAGGTGAAAGAATGATGATAAAATACAGGGGCCAAATCACTTATTTATACAATCAAAATGACCTTTAATTACAAATTAGGTTAAAAAAGGCCAACATGACCCGAGTTTACATGAGAAAATCAAATTTTACACAAAATTGTTAAATAAAAGAAAACCCTAATTTTATCTTTTTAGGGTGACATCATACCCGTCCTAAGGTGAAGTTAGCCTTCTTGTTGGAAGGTTATCCCTCCAAGTGAAACATCGGGGCTCAAAACCCTGTTTAGGTGCCACATGTGCCATCCAATGCTTAGTCCCTCGAGTTGGATGCACTCAAAGCTGAGTGGCGTCAAGGATTTGAATGAAAGTAAAGTTAAAGGGCCTTGAAGGCCCAACATCATGGTGGGAGGGAAAGATCCCAGTGGGTCCAGTTTCCAAGATGTCTCTAGTGGAGCGTCCCTCCTCTCTCCTGGTGCAAAGCCTGGTATATGTCGCCCTAGCTAGGGTCTCAACATCCATCTGGTGGGATTTTTAGCCTCGTGGAGGTCTGAGCTAATCATATCCCCCATGTGTACACCCTATCAAGTAGTTGTGGTCCTGCAACAACAAAAGATACGCCCTCAATGGGATCATAAGTCACATGGATCATATGATATCAATCACATCTAATAATCAAGTTACCCAAACATGTAGCAAAACCCCACTTGAGACAATTGTTCAAAGATGTTATGTTATTATACAAGCCCGGTTTGGAGAGGGTTTGAGAAGCGATCCTATTGGGATAATTCTCCTTAAATGTGGGATGTTTCCAATTGAGAAGACCAATCTAGGTCATGTAAAACATAGTTACCAACTTAGCGAGAACTCTGAGTTCGTTTTTTCAAGTAAAAGTTTTTACAGTTTTTTAAAAATGGAGACTCTAGGTAGCACACCCCTCTTCCATTTTAGGTGGTTTTTTGATATTTAAATTTTCTCATACACTTAATATTTCCACTTTTTTTTTTTAAATGCTTGTTTTTTCATTTATTTTCATTTGTTTATTTTCATTTTATTTTTATTTTTTATCAACCAGTTTTAGTCATTTTTATGTTTCTTTCAATCTTAAAATATTTTTACCATTTACATTTTAGAAAATACCATTTTCGTTCCTTCATTAATTTATGGTTCCATACATTTTTTAAATATAGTGAAAAATATCATTTTTAACACATTTTTTACCTTTACTTTAATAGATGGAAAATCATTGTAGTTAAATAAGACTATTTTTAAACATTTAACAAAAATAAATTGATTTTTTGATAGAATTAAAATAAAAATAAAAACCAAGAAAAATAAAAAATTGAAAATTTAAAAGAAAAAATATTTCTTTTTTTTATATATTTAAATAAATAAAAAATCTTAAAAAAACTAAGTGGAAAAGAAAAAACAAATAAATATAAATAGAAACTTAAATGAAATTAAAAAATTATAGTCAAAACTTTAAAAAAGTTAACACAACACAATAAATATATATATATATATATATATATAAAAATAAAGGATAAAAACACCTAAAATTAGGTAATTTAATACAAAATTAAAAATAAAAATAAAATAAACTTTAAAACATAAAAGATTATAATCCAAAAACTTTAAAAAAGTTAACACAACACAATAAATATATATATATATATATATATATATAAAAAATAAAATTAAAACACCTAAAATTAGGTAATTTAATACAAAATTAAAAAAAATAAAAATAAAAATAAACTTTAAAAAAACATAAAATTATAAAAAAATTTAATTTTTTTATTAAAAAAATGGAAATTAATTAAAATTTAAAACAAAAACTCAATAATATTAAGCATAAAAAAATTTATTTTATTTGATATTTGATATTTTAAAATTTATTCATTATTTTAATTATTTAAAAGTTTATTCTTGTTAATTTTCTTTCTAAACTAGTTATTACCCATCAAATCTTTTAAAAAAACAAAAACAAATATTAAAATCATTTCTTGTTTTAGATTTAAGGGAATCAATGAACTTGTCCCCGAGGTGTAGGACAGTCGGTGATGGAGTGTGTTGTTAAGCCACTCCGTGATGTTAAAGTCACCGGTTCGAAACTTGCGGGGACAAAAAATCCAACCATGTTAAGGGTTGGTGTGGCTCAGGCCGGGTGCGATCCCC